>CBVK0101910950.1:0-40011 GCA_900067695.1 Picea abies
TTTTAGGCGTGTGATAGCTCGTTGGAAAGATATATCCGAGGCCTACAATGCTCGAGACAAAATAGCATCGTAGATGCTATTTTGTAAGAGTAACATACCCAAAAAAACATTGTTTAGGGCCTCAAAATGGCCCCGAAAGTTTAGGATCCGAAAAAACTGCTAAAAATAGTAAATTGCCAAAATTGCCAGAAAGTCGTTTTGAGCCATTTGGAAAAAGTGGGTGGCCACCGATATCCACCTGGATCACGGAGACATTATCTCATGGGAAAAATATTCGTGATGAGGACAGACCATAATGGTCTGAAATATTTATTTGATCAGACAACTCTAAATGTCAGGCATAGCAAGTGGCTAGAATTTATCAGTGAGTACGACTTTGATATAAAGCATATCGAAGGAAAAGAGAACAAGGTGGTTGATGCACTTAGTGGAAGAGTGCATGACACTGAGTGCATGAGTTGCATGCTACAACCATCAGCGCGTACCAATCTAATCTGAAAGAAAGAATCTTAGAGGCCCTAAAATAGGATTTGCATTCCATGGAATTAGTGGCAAAATTACAAGGAGGTAATTGCCAGCAGAAAATTGAGGACTGCATGCTGGGAATTGATGAAATTTTCATATACAAAAACATAATTATCATATACCCAATTCGCAGTAATTGAAAATTTTGTTATTAAGGGAAATGCATAATGTACCTTATGCTGGGCACCGAGGGTATCAGAAAACAAATGAAGTTGTTGAAAGCCAATATTATTGGACAAGAAAGAAGAAAGAAATTGTTGAGTACATTGCCACATGTTTGGAGTGTCAAAAGGTCAAGGTTGAGA
Source organism: Picea abies (assembly GCA_900067695.1). NCBI lineage: Eukaryota > Viridiplantae > Streptophyta > Pinopsida > Pinales > Pinaceae > Picea > Picea abies. Next base: position 831 of record CBVK0101910950.1, read on the forward strand.
ATAGACACCCAGCTGGGTTACTACAACCATTACCCATTCCTAAGTAGAAATGGGAAGTGGTAACAATGGATCTTATCACCAAACTGCCCAGAACAAGCAAGCAACATGATTCTATCATGGTAGTGGTGTACAAGCTTACCAAAGCTGACCATTTCATTCTAGTAAAGCTCACTCACAAAGAAACTGACGTTGCTTGTATTTATATAAGGGAAATTGCTAAATTGCATGGTATACCCAAGACAATTGTGTCTGACAGAGACCCAAATTTTACCTCTAAATTATGGAAATGATTATTCAAAGGATTTGGAACAAATCTGAATTTTAGTACAGCCTATCATCCAGAATCTGATGGGAAAACAGAGAAGGTGAACCAAGTGATTGAAGATATGTTGAGGATGTATGTGATTGATAAACCATAGAAATGGAAGACTATATACACTTGGTAGAGTTTGCTTACAACAATGTGTATCAAGCATCTCTGAAAATGAGTCCATTTGAGGCACTTTATGACAAAAAATGCAACACACCTGTAAGCCGAAACAACCAAACATATAGAGTAGTGGTTGTGCCAGAGTTGCTCAGGAAATGGAAGAGCAGATGTAAATAATCAAGCAGAATTTAAAGACTGCTTCATACAAGCAGAAAACCTATGTTGATAAGGGCAAAACTCACATGGAATTTAAAGTGGGTGATCATGTATTCTTGAAAGTGAAGGCCAACAAAAGTTCCTTGAACTTCGAAAACTGCTCAAAGTTGGCATATTGTGATTGTGAGTCATTTGAAATCTTATATAGGATTGGGACTATAGCTTATACACTTGAATTAGCTGCATCTATGTCTATTCATAATGTATTCCATGTACCATTGCTCAAAAGGTATATACCTGATGTTAATCATATTATTGATTGGAATGTGATTCAGGTGGAGCAAGAAGGCGCTTTTCAAGTGCATCCATTGTGCATACTAGACCGAAAGATCAAACAACTCTGAAATCGATCCATAGAACTAGTAAAGGTCCAATGGACCTGGTATAATCCTGAGGATGCAATTCGGGAGCACGAAGATGCTATGTGGGCAAAATACCCACATCTTTTTGAAGATTTTTGAAAATCTTTATGGTAATATGTAAATAACTTGCACTGAGGACAATGCAAAAATAAGGGGAGAGGAATGTAATACCACAAGGTCGAGCCCCATCGGAATTGTAAACATGTTTTATAGGCTGATGAGTTGGGTGATTATAAGCGAGGAGGCTTATGTGATGATTAGGCGGGAGAGCCTAGATGCTAAAGGGAAGTGAGCCTATTTTTGTATATGTAAACACTCATATCATTAATATAATACATCATTGCGTGTAGACCGACCACAATAAAAGAGTATGGGGAACTAAACTCCACTAGGTAGGGAAAGGGAGGGTCTAGGAGACTAGGAAAAAGAGCTAAGCTTGAGGGCTTAACTCTAAGGGAATTTCATATTCTTATTCCTAAAAGACTATGGTAAGGATAATGATTTTATCCTAAGTCTTAAGAAAGAGTGAATAACTCACCAGTGGAGAGAAGTGAGATCTAGGAGGGCCATGTGTCAATCATGGCTCATGCAAATATATATGGAGAAAAATAGTATGTTTTCCCATCCTTCCCCATTCACCAATGCATTTTTTTTTACTCTTGCTCAACATTCACACAGGAAACCATAGACTCCATCAGCGAGATCTCTCCATGCCTCACGCACACCATCAACAATGATCCCATACATTACCTTTTATGTACAACACACGTGTACTGTTCTTGAGCGCATACCATTCCTTAACCATTTGTTTTTGTTGCCAACCCAGTTCCTTACCTGAGCATGGCTTCCGAGCATCATATGTTCCATACCCTTTCTTTGTTGTTTCCTTCATCTAAACCTGTTACTGGTTAACAAGAGAGTTGGATTGAAGAGGCAGCTTGCAAGGTCCATGGATTGAAGAAGCAGGTTGTCAGGCCTATGAGCAACTCTCTCCAAGTGAGGGTGTTTGCTGGGAAAGTGATTTCCTGGGGGAGCCCAACTGCAGCTATAGCTCTCTGAGAAATCTTGTTCGACCTGTTGTTGAAGCCCTAGAAGGAAAGTGGGGCATCCAAAGGAATGTTGATCAGAGAAGGAGCACACTTCCTAGCATGGGACATGCATGTGGGGAATGAGAGGTTGTACGTTGTTAGTGTGAGATGGTCCCTAGAGCGAAATGCTTCATGTTGTCTGTGCAACTTCCTGTTGTCACAACCTAGCCTAGGAATCCCTTTACCTGGGTGGAGTTTAGTCCAACTCGAGGGTGACCCACTGTTGAGAGTAATGAGCAACATGGTCTAAGGATGGGAGGTTCGTGGAAGGTTTGCATGCAATTGGTGGTATTCTATAAAAATATAAGTCAATTATGTGTTCAATTGCATGATGTGAATTTGTACATGTTTTTATATTATGAGTATTGACTGTGTAAGTTGTAAGTATAGGCTTACTTTTATTTCCGCATGAATCTATGTATTAGCAGAATGTATATTTATGTTTTAATTTATATATGTATACAATTGAAATTAATGTTAAGTTTTAAGGTGGAATTGCCTTGACCCTGGGTGGCTAGGAATCGCTACATGAAGTAGTTCCAGATGTGGTTCCTCTGGACATATGTGGAGTCATCTTGGTAAGTCCATATTTGTATGTGAGGGATGTCATTTTCAAAAGGAGAGAAAATCAACATGAGCTAGTCAAGGATGGAAAATCCTATGCAATAAATGCACACAAGGTAAAAGTTAAGCTCTCTCTGATCAGTGTTCATTAGGCAAGAAGAATCATGGGAAATACAAAGAAGTTTGTCTTACTGTTCCGAAGAGAAGGAAAGAAACAAGAAGAAGGAAACAAGTTGGAGATGTAGGAATCCTTGGAAGGATGTAGCGTCGTGCAACGTCAACAACTACAACAATTGATTGAAGCCTACAGGGAAGTGTTTCAAGAGCCTCCGAGACTTCCACTCAAGAGACATGTTTAACACAAGATTCAAATGTTGTCGGAGTAACTACTTCTTAAGATTAGGTTGTATATTCAGTTTGTCATTAAAGCAAATGAAGTAATGAAGCAGTTGCAACAGTTGTTGGAGCAAGGAGTCATCAGACCCAATACATCACCATGCGGTTCACCCATCATCTCGGTGACAAAGAAAGATGGAAGTTGGAGGATGTGTATTCACTATTGTGCCTTGAATAATATCACCATCAAGAATAGATATCCTTTTCCAAGGATTGATGACTTGTTGAATCAACTAAAACAAGATAAATTCTTCACTAAGTTTGACCTCAAATCAGGTTACCACCAAGTGGCAATCAAAGCGAAAGACGTATGGAAGACAACGTTCAATACAAGGAAAGGTTTGTACGAGTGGTTTGCAATGCCTTTTGGATTATGTAATGCACCTACAATGTTTATGAGACTAACATATGATGTGTTATGTCCCTTGATTGAATCATTTGTAATAATATATCTAGATGACATACTAATCTTTAGCAATACTTGACAAGAGAACCTCTTAGATGTGGCATAGGTACTAGAGAACTTAACGAAGACTCAATTTATTTCCAACTTACATAAATGTGAGTTTGGAAAGACTTCCTTGATATATCGTCAACACATGATTGGAGGAGGAGAGGTAAGGGTAGATCCGAAGAAGATAGAAGTCATCACACAATGGTCTATTCCCACCAATGTGATGAAGGTAAGCAGTTTAATGGGAGCAACTCGGTATTTGAGAAAGTTCATTGTAAACTTCTCCACAATAGCAACACCATTGCATGTCGTAACTACCAAGGAAAATATATTTCATTGGGGTAAGACACAACAAAGAACATTTGAATACTTGAAGAAGAAAATAAGTGATGATCCATTCTTAGCCATTGCAAATTTCCAGTGACTGTTTGAGCTAGAGATTCAAGCTAGTGGATATGTATTAGGAGAAATACCCATGCAAGGAGGAAGGAATGTGTTCTACCATTCAGAGTTGTTTCATGGAGCAGTGCTTGATTATCCCATGTACAATAAGGAGCTCCTTATGATTGTACAAGCAGTAAAGAAGTGGAGGCATTAACTCTTGGGAAAAGAGACTATCATACACACAAATCATCAACCCCTTGAGTATATACAGAGTCGCACCAAGATTCAACAAGTGCATCATTATATGTGGTTAGGTTTCTTTAAGAAATTTCATTTATTGATCAAGTACAAGAAACGAGTCATGAATATACTAGCTGACATGCTCTCTCAACCACCAGTGAAGAAGATTGCAGGGATTTGAATGATAATGTAGCTTGAGCCTTTTACTCATGAACTTCTGAGTGAATATTATGAGGCAGATGAGGATGTAAGAGGAGTTTACAAGCATATAAAGGAGAGGTTGATCGTTGTCATGGAAGGAAATGAATATCACCTACAATATGGGTCGTTGGAAAAATTATGCATACCCTAGGACAAAAGGGTTCAGTTGATAAGAGAAGCACACACTTCAAGGGTTGATAGAAATTTTGGCATGACAAAAAAAATGGAATATCTACAATTGTATGTGTATTAGTCGAAGGTGCAGGAGGAGGTGGCAAAGTTTGTTATAGGTTGTGATCTTTGCAACACTAGCAAGTCAAGCAATCGACAACTTGGCTTGTACATCCCCTTGCCAGTGCCAAGTAGACCTTGGAGGAGCATCTCCATGGACTTTGTTGGAGGTTTTCCTATGACTCGTAGAGGCCATGACTTTTTCTTCATCATAATAGACTATTTCAACAAAATGTGTGTGTTCATTCCCTATAAGTAGACAATCTCGAAACGAGAGGTCGTTGAACTATTCTTCAACCATGTTTGTTTACATTTGAAATTGCCAACCTATATCATATATGATCGGAAAAACAGGTTCTCGAGAATATTTTGGATATCACTTTGGGAAAGAATGGATGCCAAGTTGAAGTGATCCACTTCTTTCCATCCTCAAACTGATGAACAATCCAAAGTAATAAACAGGACGCTGGTACAATTGTTGAGAGGTTACAACAACAAACATCCAAATACTTGGGACGAGCAACTAATCTACATTCGACACTCTTCCAATAGAACACTTCATTCTTCCACCAATAAGTCTCCTTTTGAGACTTGTTTTGGTTATTCACCTCCTTCACTATTTTACATTGTTTATGGACAACAGAAGTAAGAAGCATGACTACAAGAAGAAGAATAGACGACAATTGCAGATGTGGAAAAGATCAGGGATATACTTCTGATGGGTTCTAGAGAAGTTTGAGAAGAGCATGCATTTGTATAAAGTCGAGCATGATCAACACATGGAAGACCATAAATTCCTTGTTGGAGACAAGGTGTGGCTATATCTCTATAAGTAACAACTACCACGAGGATAAAAAAAAGCTCAATCCCCTTAAGTATGGGCCATTTGAGATCATTAAACAAGTGAATGAGAATGCCTTTAGGCTGAAACTTTGATGTGGGTGAATGTGGAAAATTTGAAGTTGTTTGAAACTTTGAACCCTCCATGTTTCTTGAGCAAGAAGAACATCAAGTTATTTCGACTGTTGAAGACATTTCATCTCATGGAGTTGATGAGTTTAAAGAAGACATAGTTCTACAAAACAAGGAGCAGACAATTCACAAAGGATAGCCACAAATGTCGTAGATTGGGTTCAAGGGATAGACTAAAGGGAAAGCAAAGTGGTATGAAAGGAACTAAATTGCACAAAAGTTCCCTCATCTATCCTTGGCAGCGTTTGGGGACAAAAAGCCTCCCAATGGGGAGGTGTGATCCCAATCGAATCTGACAAGAAAAATTGCCTATCGACACAAGCTCTAAGATGATCAACACAAGCATTGTTGAAGGATATGGACTATGAAGGAAATCAACTTCTTGGCATCAAGGGCCCCATGCCATCACCATTGATGTCAAATTTTTGTATGTAATGCCTGTAAAGTTAGGTATTCTATTGTTGTAAATAAAGAAATATGGAGACTTTGATGAGACCCTTTCCACGTGGTAAAAACAAGTAAAGAAAGAAAATATGGAGAAACAGATTGGAGAGAAGTTGAAACGTTAGAGATGCCTAATCGTCCAGCTATCCTTCTGGTCGACTCAGTCTTCTATATCATGTATCCCCACAATGAGAGAAGGGATTTTGACTGAGAATGATGTAGAGAGGCTATCCACATGTCATTTAGGAGCATAGAAATGAGCTAGAGAGCTTGTAACTTGCACATTGGTGAATAATAAAGATCTTGGTCAAAGCTAAAAGAATGTTTGGTTTTCCCAATTAAGTTTCTAGGCAAACTCTAAGTTTATGTGTGATGATTATTTTTGGTTGCATTGTTTAGGAATCGTAAATGGTGTGCACTGTAACTTAATTGATGTCTATGTAGAGAATTGTGTGCCAGTTATTGTTTGAGTTTGTTTTATGTTAATATGGTCCCTTGGGTCAGTAAACCAAACTAAATCATCTTTAACCACAACCATATATAAACACGTTTCTACAAGTTCACCCGTTACCAATTTCGTCCCAAGTATTTTCCTCCCTCATTGGATACCCAACTCGACTTCAAGACGTTTTTAGTTGACATGGGATTATGAAAATTCCCTTTAGACATTTTTTAGGTGTTGTAAACTTGTAGGTTACTAAAAATGCCCTTAGAATGTCTTTTACACACTGTGGGTTATCAAATTCGCCCTCTAAAGTCTTTTACACACTGTGGGTTATCAAATTCGCCCTCTAAACATTCTTCCCAATTATTGGTTGTCAAATTCGACCTCTGAGTTGTGCTCTCTACTGGTCGATCCCACCCACCCATTAGCATTTCTACTTCACCAAGAGTTGTTTTTCCCTTTCTCCATTTGGTCGACAACAATTAATATCCAACGATATCATCCCTTTGATCAACTAGGCTTCCATCCGGTCGATTTGGTTCACTTGGTCGACCAGACTTGGATCTGACTCGATTTGGTCGACCTTCCTTCCATTTGACTTGACTTGGTTGACTTCCATTACTTCCGACGTGACTTCTGGGAGTTCGACGCCTATTCATTTTGTTGATTCGACTTGGAGTGTTTGACTAGTTTTGCTTTCTGGTCGACTCGACTTTAGCTTGACAATCGAGTTTTTATAAGCTAATGAGAACGATGAGTGTAGATATTTTGAAGAGGGCTCTGTGTTGGTGAGACGGGTAGGCTATAAGCCTCCTGTTTACGGATCACCTAGCATATGTCCTTACAAATTTACAATTTACCTTTGAAGTTTCAACTTTGAACTATTGACTAAATCTTACAAACAATTTACCTTTGAAGTTTCAACTTTGAACTATTGACTAAATCTTACAACTCTTTGGTAATGAATATGAATCTCTAGAGTCTATTTGATTTTATGGTTGATGTTGTTTATTACAATTTCTAGATGACAAATTTTATATGATTGATGTTATATGTGTACTAAATGGTTTATTCTTAATGATCATCCCTAATCCAATGGTTAAATGATCTTAAATCATTGTTTTCATGGTAAAAAAATCTTTATGTGCACCATAGGGACCCATCTTTAATGGGCACACTATATTTATTAGTGAAACAAAAACAACTTTGGTTCTTGTTTTATTGTGCTACTTAGCCTTGGCTTACCACAATGCACTCTTGCCTGATTGTTACCTAGTGTTGTTATTAACATGTTTTTTCACATCCCCTGTATTAGATAGAGCTCGTTTTGTGATACTTCAATGTAGTTTACTTACTAACCTAGAAATTTACATGCCTAGAAATTTACATGCAAATGTCCACCATTAACTTTACATGTTCCCTCAATGAAAAGGCCTAATTTAAACATCCTTTGTTGAAATGGTGAACCCTTCATTCATATCCTAGTTACCCTAATCTAAGTTTACAAACTCAATGAAATGAGGCTATAAATGCAAATTCATAATGCCATTAATCTAATAATTAATATGATCCTAGCTAGGAGGCTTTACGAACCAATTGACATGAAACAAATATAAAAATAAAGATAAAAGCAACAAATCACTAAAAGATAACATTCTTAGCATTAAATTTTTTTTAGCATTACATAACATAAGAAAATATATTACAAGTAAAAAAACAATAGTTTACAGCATCCAACATCCATAGATACAAGTTTAAAAAAAACAATGAATAACATAAAGAGTATAAGAACACAAGTTAACAATATCTTATTAACATATCAAAATAACTTACAATATCAAAGCGAACCTTTTACGTCACTTCAATGATTCTATTTATATTTAACTTCTAACCTTTTGGCTTGCATAAACTACTTGTGCATGCTTTCCAACTTGACTTTCCACAGTTACATAGATTTCGTCTAATCCTCAATCAGATGAAGGGATGTTCTTTAATTAAATATTCCATATTACCCTACACGACGTTCTTCCGATCTAATCAGATGAAGGGATGTTCTTTAATTAAATATTCCATATTACACAATTTCCCTTGCTCTTTACGTGAAACCTCAAAGTAATTCTTTTGTACTCGTGTGGCTACAGGCAAAACAAAGGTCCCACCCATTTTGTATCCCAGTTTAGTATTCAAGTTCGAGTTTGGGGATCTATGCTTTCTTTCTTCATCAAAATTGTGACTTAGTCAGCGTCCATCCATTCTCCCCTTATTCAGTGCAGGCTGCTCAGTGTTCACCCTTATTACGTATTAGTTCATTGTACACAAGAATTTTGGTAATCTTCCTTTATGCGTGCTCTTCCTCATTCAAAATTTGGCATGCACATGTGCCATCCTTTGCTATAATCCCTGCACATAAAACCTAAATTATATCTGTGATGAGTATGCTAATAAACTTGTGTAACAATGGAGAAATTTTCTTATTATCTAAAGGAATGGCCAGAAAACCTTTGTGGTTTGAAACTTCTTTTATTTGCTTGCGAAGCCTCACAAAAATAACTTAAATCAATACAAGATCAAAGTGTCTACATGCATGTCACATGGACATCGATTTTGGGATTCAAGCAAATTTAAATATCATGATATCTTTGATTTGTTTTGCACTACAAATTTAGTTTTGAAAGTTTATTAGCAATGTAAATTTCAAGTGATTCCTTTTTTATTCTTTTGGCATTACAATAATGGGAACTAAGCATATGTCATCTTTGTTACTTTCATGACGATTGGTATTTGTATGATCTCAAGGTTTAGAATGAGAACTAAACGCTTCGTTTATTAACATCCTAAAACATATTGCTATCTCCAAACTTGACCACAAATGGTCCGAATTCACACGTTGTTGTCTCAAAGCAAAGCGAAGGATTAAGAAGAAACCTCCTTATTTAGCAATGTTGGGAACGATCGTGCACATAAGCACTCACCATATCGATTGCATTCCTACAAACGAGTCCTTACCTTCCGCAGGAATCATGGTGATAAGACCAGACCAGGACGTGTACCTCCTCTCAGCTTTGAATTCTAAGTGGATGAAATAGAAATTCCTTGTGATTTTGAGTGCGGCTATACGAAAAACTGACTAATATCTTCGTGTATGCTTGTTAGATTGATAGAAAAAGTATGTAACTTATCATATCGCACTCACACATATCGTTTGATGGCAAATGCCTCTTGATTTTGCTGTATTAATACTTGGAGGATGCTATAATCTTACGTATCAATTTTCTTTGGTATTATTATATATCTTGAAAACTCAATAGCTATCGCAAGATTGGACTTTGAATCGTTTTCCTCTTCTTCTCCGTTAGCAAAGCGATAGCCCACAATTACACGTGGAACCTTTAGCTCACAAACTGATACTGGTCACTCTGTCACTCTTCATAGACTCCCTCACTCTGCATGATAACGATCATGCTCTTATCTTATTTGTTGCGCCGATTGCGAATCTTCCTTTACTCGTCATCGCTACCCCAGACGCCAATGTAATATCCCACTCGCAAACATGCTAGTTCTTTAAAATCGCTGTCACTTACCCTAATCGCTCCTATTAGAATGAGCGCGATAACGTTGGTCAGTCTTGTCACTTCTTCATGCTCCAAGATACGAGCAAGAGGTGACTCGCTTAACCACGCACATGTGGGACAGAAGGTTTGTATTCGTTGAACATAGTGTGATTGGAAACTCCATCGATAGGATGGGTTTAGATGGCGAAAGATAACCCTAAATCCTTCTATTGCACCTACAAGTGCTGCAAATAGTTCTCTCTCATCCCCCGGATCAAAATCCCATCTTACTAACTTTGTGATCAAAACCAAATAGACAGCATGTTAATGATTTTCAAGATGCAAAGTACAAATCATCCATCTTCAATATGTAGAACATCGAGTCAAGAAAGCCATTGGGTTGTAGCGTGGTTCATCTAACTCGTAGACAACATGGCAAGACCCCACTCTAATCTCTTCTTGGTCGTCCAAGGCCGACCTAGGGCCATAATCGCCACCACTGAAGGTATGAAAGAACCATTCTAACCATGCTCATTATTGAGTTTCCAATACATATATTGTAAGGTCTTGGGCCAGATGGGTGTGGAGACCTTCACCAAGTTCTCAAGGAGGTAGAACTTGGGGTTGTTTCAATGTTCAAGTTGGGCAAGTGGATGCGAATGTGCCAAGGGGCTTCTTAAAGTATGGGGCAAACAAACATTGGGGCACACAAACATTAGGGGCACATCGAGGTTGTGTGCATCGGTCTCAAGGGGCTCGAGGGTTGACGAGCGCAAGAATTTGTTTGGGCGACTGGGTCCATGAAGGAGCACAATGATTTTTTTTAACATGGGTTCAAGAAGGGGCGCGACACCCCCTAAGGAAGCGTCAATTCGTGATGGTGCCCTTTGGAGTGCTAAGAGAACAAAAGCTCACAACCAAGGAATTAAAGTTTTGGAAGACAAGGAGAGAAAGAGAGCTCTACGATGTTGAGGCAGACAAAAACGAGGAGCTCCCTCAAGAACTCAAGTCACTCCACTTGGCAGGACTTCTGCTGCCTAGGACTTCTGCTGCCTTGAGGTGGACTGGTTGCACAGAGTTGGGCGAACTTATGTGAGGTTGATTTTGGTGAAGTCTAGAAACACAGGTCTGAAGTGGATTGGTTGGACAAAGTTGGGAGAACTTATGTGGGGTTGATTTTGGTGAAGTCTAGAAACACAGGCATGTTGCAATCATGTGTGAAGCAGATGAAACGAAGAGATAGAGTATGTTGAAACGAAAAGACAACATGTCTGCGGTTGGGAGTACATCTGAGGTGCACTGCAGATGGTTGTAGAGACAGTTGCAACGTAGAGCCTTGGTGACAATCTGTATATGAGTATCTTGGTAAGGTGAGGTGGGCCGTATGACTCCAGTAGTTATGATGTTGTAACTTTTTCTCAATAACAAAGATTTAGACGAGTATTTGGCACAGTTTGGTAGTTCTCAAGTTGTAACTTTTTCTCTATAACAAAGACTTAGACAGGTATTAGGCACAGTTTGGTAGTTCTCATGTTGTAACTTTTTCTCAATAACAAAGACTTAAACATGTATTAGGCATAGTTTGTGCCACCCGCTCTATATCCATGTTTGACTTTAGTTTTTTCTGTGGTTCTCTTGGTTCTCATGGATGTATGCCTAAATATAACTAAATGTCAAGAAGTTAAGAAATGTCTATGTATACAAGAGTTGCACTAGAGTAGGAGTGTGACCAAGTATCTTTGGTGTTGCCAAGCAGCTTAGTGAGAAACTTCGGAGTGTGACACACACTTTGCCCTCAAGAGATACACGATCGCAAGGCAGAGTGTGGAGATGTTACATATACCATGAATATCATGATGCATCTTCGAAGGCTACTTCAGTAGAATGTTTAGAGGCAACATGACAGTAATGTAGTACATCCCACTGCATTGTTTAGGAAATCCTACCCAAAGATAAACATTGAAGTAAAATATGGAAAATCTTAAGGATCCATAATTAATATTTAATATGAAGTGTATAACCTTTATAAAATGTTAAAATTTTTATAAAAAATATTCAAATTTATAAAAATTAGAATATTTGGTGATTTTAATGTAAAATAATTTTATCAAGAAAATTATTGTCAAATCACTTTTAAAAAGATGAAAATTGTTGAATCCTTCTTTAAAAAAAACATGGATAAGTCGATCTCATCACATGAATCCATGAAATGAATCCAATCAAACTAAACAAGGCGGGATGGAAAGTATTGCAAAGTTTAGTATTCTCCACCTCACCACGAGTCATTAGACATTCGTAAATCAAAACCAACCACAAAACATTAAACCATCCTCAAACATTTCATTTCAAGGAAAAAATGAACCAAGAAATGTTTAGCTATAATGATTCTTAAATGCATAAATTTTTAAAAAGGGGTGCACAAGTCGAATGACTTATCTCTAATTTATACCTCAACAAATGGCAACAAATTGGACAATACCATAAATCTCTACAATAAGAATGTAAACCTATATATCAAAAAGTAGGAAGAATCTATTTACTCCTCATAGCCATCCAAACCTTTATAAGGAGTGTGTGCCTATGAAACTTTTCCTTGTGAGAGAAACAATGAGTACTCCTATGAACCAGTGAGGGAAACTCATTAGTTGTACCAAAGAAGAACGATGAAGTTTATTTTCCTTGAAACCCAATTCCCTTTTCCCAATTAGAAACATAATCACAAGAATTATTTGTAATTTGGGTAGAATGATGTTCCTCAAGCATGACTTGGGTGTATCCCTTACATGTCATTCCATTACGTGTGAACAGCCATAGTCCAAACATAGTCAATATTTTCCACCCCTCGATACGTTACTAACAATAGGGTGTGTTTTTACTTGGTTAACTCACTTTGTCCAGCACTATTATAGGATTATTGACTTTAGTGTCCTCATCATTCAACACATGCTTATCAAACCACTCCTTGGCAATTCTTTAATGTGCTTCTGATTCGAATAAGATCATTATAAAATTTCTCGTCGATCTCAATATTTTCTGGGAGGAAAAAAGTGGATGAATCAGCTTGCAAGATCATTTTCGCGGCAAATCCTCAAAAACATTGGGATTGAAACCTTCCATAGCCATTTTGAGTAATTAAATGACAATTTTTGAGGTTATAATTTCTAAAACATACACCCATTCCCTTTGAAGGTCCAAGTGGCTTAGTCCCTTCAGAACGACTTCCAACTTGCAAAATCCTGCAAAGACAAGCAAATATACCCTCCAAGGGTCCACAAGTCATACGAATCATGCTAAGTAAGCCACACTTAATAAAAGGACTCAAAAAAGTGCATTAAGTCCCCCTTTTCAAACTAAACAAATGCTCAAAGACCTTTTAAACTTTGCCAAATTTAGTTATGGGAAGAGTGTCATGGTGCCCTATTGGGTAGGCCAATCCCCAAGTCAATGAATGTTTCCCAAGAAGACCCTCTCTAGGCCATGTAGTGAGCATGAGGTGGATTGGGGGGGACTACTCTTGGGCATGGGGTTATTGACATATCAAGGGCTCATGTTGTCTCGTTTATGGGTGCCTTTGTGAAGGGTGTATTGCATCCCTTTGTTTGCAATGCAACTTTTTTCCAAGCTCTTCATTTGCGATTTTTTTTTTTACGATCCGAACATTGAGTGTTATGTGCAATGGAAAGAAAAAGAGCACCACAATACCACTTGAAGTTATAACACATTGAGTGCTATTTGCACTGGAACTAGAAATTAAAGAACAATGCAATGCATTCCACCATCAAGCGAGATACTTTTATTTATTTTATTTTTAGAAAGTCCTTCATTTTCATAAAGAAGCGATTTATGGCTCTCAGGACCCTTAGGGAAAGCATATAGATGGATGAATTATGGCTTTTGTTTTTTATAGTGCTAGTTATAACACCTCTAGGCCTTTATCCCCTTTTTCCCATGAAATGAGATACAATCCCTTCTTGGGGTCAATTAACCTGAAAAACCAAAAGATGAAGAAACAGAAGGGAAGAAGTGTGGAAAGTGTTAAAGTATGAGTGGGAATGGTATAATGACCCTTCAAGGAGACCTTCCAGTAGTGATTCTCTTCCCGACAGTGACCAACTTACTAGAATACCATGCTAACCACCAAGGTGAGATCAGGAAAGGGATATAATTTCCAAGCAAATGTTCCATACTCTAGAAATGACTTTTTACAACATGTTCAAATCCTTCAATTATTAAAGTGACACTTACCATGAGACTTCACTTGTTACCTCATGAAGCAAGACTTGTTATCCTCTGTGGACCAAGCTGGTGTGGGGGACGTTGCTATGTTTTTAACAATGAGTGGTGATGCGATGTGGAGAGAGGCTCTATCTGCTTAGTGTGGGATCTGTTCGTCAATATGCCTCTTAGCACTTCATGTATGCTACCTGCGGGCCTCGAGATATCATGTACTTAGTTACCCTAGGCTGAGTGGTCACAAGCCCAATTTTACCTTCCTGCATTTAAATTATTAACCCTTCACTTATTCTTCCAACATTGTACTCTGGGTTCCTGAACAATATGAAATATATCCATAAATACAGATACAAAATGCACCTAATTTAACAACCAATTCAATCTAGATATTAGCATTTAAGAACTGATTGATATGAAAAGAATAGAGAAATATAAATAACGTGAAGAAAAATCGACCAAATACAACCTGCAGAAAACTTCAAAGAGGCTCTGAGAAATTAAAGATAACCTGCAAGTCGCTAAAAGATAATAAACTTCAAAACAATTTCATAAGAATTGCATAAGATAAATAGTCATAAGCATTGCAAACACAATAAAAGTCTTATAGATTGCAACGTCTATCATTAAACGCTTCAATTAAATCATGAAAGTCAAATATAGTTTACTACTAGTCACAAACTGCAATAGTATAAGAACACAATCTAACGACATCTTTGATTAAGATATGACGATATCTTACAATGCTAAAATAAAACCTTTTGCATTACTACAACGGTTCTATTTACCAAATTTTCCAATCACTCTTGGAATTCTAACATCTAACTCTTTGCCTTCCTAAACTACATGACCATCCTATACTTCTTGGATTTATAGCAGTGTTTCCAACATCATGTCGAAAAAATGTTCGACAACACATATTCCAATAAAGGAAGAACACCTTCGATAACCACTCACACAACCAGATCAAAGATCAACAAACCAATTTTTTTATGTGGCAAAACCCCTGTGGGGAAACATCAATGGCCCCAACCAACGTGACCACTTGGACCAATTTACTAATGCAAAAAAAAATTAAACGAGAGTTTCTCATAATTGATCATTGACAAATGACCTTGCCTGCTCTATAATAAAAAGAGATGTGGGGCCAATCAAATGTTAATCCATGGATCAATGTAGTTGCTAATATCAATGAAAATATGAGCCATCAGATCACTCTATGTCAGGAATTTATAATGATCGTCAGAATTCCTAACAATAAATGCATACTAAAGAAACACACTAAGAAATACACTTTTACTTAACGACGCATTACTTAACGACGCATTAGATCAAATTAATATTATCTAACTCCTAAGTGTCTAAATATCCTAGCATCCCCCCGTAAGAACAACTGGGTATAGGATTGAAGGATTCTCAAAGGCGATACAATAGGAGAAGGAAGGAGGCATTAGATCATATCCCTTCCTAATGACATCTTCTCAAATTCCTAACATAGATCGAATTTTGGAAAACTTCGCTTCTACAAGAGACTTTATGAAAATGTCTAAAACATAATCTTTTTTAGGAAAAAATAATAGTTTAATAACACCATCATGAATGAACTTTCTAATGAAGTTCATGTGTATCTCAATGTGTTTGTTTCGATGATGTTGGACTAGATATTTGGTGATCTTGATAGCACTCGAATTGTTGCACCAGAGGGTGGTTAGATACTGCAACCAAAATCCAAACTTTCAAAGGATTTGTCAAAGCCACTAGGCTTCTCGACTTGCATTAATTGGTTCTCAATACTCAGCTTCTCCTGAGGAAAGAGAAATAGTCTGTGGTTTCTTACATACGCAAGTGACAAGTCTAGAATGTAATGTTCCCAAGCCAAGGTGCCAAGAACATTGTGTTTTTCATGATTTTTTAACTGTTTTCCAGTTGTGGCATTTTGTCAAACACTTTGTTGGTTATGGTCTTTTAGGTTGCGCTAGGGTTTATACTAATGATTTTAATGTGTTTTTGCAGCAATAATCAAATAGATTTAGCAATGGAACATACCTCAACAAGATACAAGAACAACAACACAAGGAATAACCAAAAATGCCTCAGATTTGATTTTATTCATAATAGTAGAAGAACCTCGTACAATAGATATACAAATCTGGAACAATATAGGTGAGACCTCATAGCCAAGAGATAATAACCATCCAAGAAGAAATGATGCAAGCCTCCCAAGGCTAAGTAGTTGCAGAAGATAAATGACAAGATGGAATCCTTGCCCACTAATGTACCAAACCTCAAACTGTATAAGCTATGCCCTGTTGCGAAGCTGAATACCCTCAAAAATTTGGCCTTGCTGCTAAAGGCCTCCAAACCCTTTGATGAAGATGCCAAAATGTAGATTAGGTCAATACCAAACCCCTGGTGAAATCTCAGGATGAATGGTGAAGTTATGACCCACCAAATGCATAATCTCCTAATTTGTGCTTGTGCCCTCCTGGATGACTGAAGGCCCAATAATTCAGCCTCTCTCCCAGAGACCTCCAATGCTCCCCAAAACCACTAAAATGATAGATCGAGACATTGCTACCTCACTGGTGGAGTCTCAAGCGAAATAGTGAAGGTCTAAGCTACCAAATGGTTGAAACCACTTTCTGAAGTGTGCCCCTCTCTTCCCCAACTCGCCCAAGCTCTAATAAATAAAATGACAGATAAAACTCCTTCGAGATAAGCTAGAAATGATGCCCTATGGCATACAAATGAAACCCAGAAGTCCCTTTCCTCCAATTCCTATTCCTATGCCTAGATCAAACTATCCTCCTCAAGGTGATGCGCCCTCCTGCTTGAAACCCCTGAAGTTGCACCCTGTCTCTCTTTGAACAAGTAACTGAAGTCAAATCCACCTGTAGCTGAAGTAGATATAATGTAGAATGGTTAGGGAGGAATCTTTCACCTCCATGACCAATCTTGGACTAGGTTCGGTGGGATATTTCACAACCGAGCTGAACTCTAGGGTTTGTTAAGTCAAAACCCTCAAAACCCCCAAATGCATAATCAACATATCACTAGCTAGAAGCCAGATATCAAAATAATAATCAACATGAATGAATAAAATAGAGGATCCTGCCTCTCTTTTATCCTCCCTGCTCACCTTGTCTTTCCAAAGTGACTTTACTTTATTTAATTATTAATTAATTAGATCACTTTAATTAATTAATTAACCATTTAACCTATGAAAAGTACCTTATCTCTCCTTGTGGCTTCCCTGGCCACTGAAAGTCACTTCTCATCATCCTATCCTGTAGTGTTGTTCCTCCCAATTCCAATGATCTATTACACTAAGAGGTTCCTCCAAGTATTATGCCCAATATGACCTCCTTAGTGAATTTAATTAACCTATAGCCCAAAATAACTCAAAATCATGGAAATCATCGGAATGCAACAAAGCCAATGCCAAGATGTGCGGAATGGATCATGATGATGAAATAAGATGAGCAATGTAAGCCAAAACCCAAAATACCCCTCAATAGCCCATGTACTCGCTATAACCTCTGTCTGGCTACTCTAGTCATCATAACACTCTATAATATAATGATGTCCCAAAGTGGAAACATTACATAGAACCAAGGCTGAAAACATAACCTCCAGTGGACTTTCGATCATAAAGGTCGTCAACCTAATCTGAATCAATGAAACCAACCAACAAAGGGGTCACCTTTGAACTGTAATATATACCGAATTGAACTATACCCTAGACATACCGAAGTATAAGTCAAATCAAGTGTTTTCATATATTGATCAACAATACCAACAACAAAGGAAATATCAGGATGTGTATGAGTCAAATATTAGAGGCTAAAAACTAACCAACAGTACAAATTTACATCAAGTTCGAGAGAAGTACAAGTGGAAGCAAGTTTAACTCAAGACTGGAAAGGAGAAAGGAATGATTTAGAATCATCCATGTGAAAGCGGCAAACAAGGTCAAAAGCAAACTTAGAAAGGGAAGGAAATATTCCTTCCTTCATTTGTCATACTTGGAGGATAACGAAGTAATGCAAATAGTCAAAGTCTTTCATTTCAAATTTCTTTTTAAGTTTGTATTTCGCATGGGTTAAAAGTTTTTTTCACTACCAATGAGGATAAGGTCAACAACATAAAGAACAAGGATTATGAGATGGCTTCCTACTTTATTGGTTTAGACACTAAGGTCAAAATGACATCTAGAAAACTTGTTATCAAGAAGAAAATTGTCCATTTTGGCATATACCAAGTTTGAGGAGCTTGCTTGAGACCATAAAGAGATTTCTTAAGGTGGCAAGAAGGGTGTTGGGTATGTGTTATATTCTTTGCACGACTAATTCTAGTGTTTTCTACGTTGCGTTGGGCATGCTAGGGGGCTACCAGGCCCCCCTTTGAGGGTATTAGGGGGGCTATAGCCCCTGTGCGGGGATTTGAGGTCAGCACCCCTGATAAAAAAAAAATTCTTTCGAAAATGTGTCTCATTTTTTGCCTCATTTTTGTGTCACCTTGATTTTCGTGTCCATTGTTGGGTGGTTTTTCGACACATGGTTTTTTCCAACGGTTTTCTATTTTCGATTAAAGAATTAGGGTTGTTGACTGATCTAGGTCGATAGATGGAATTCATTTTGGCTACAACGACAAAGGTTTCATTATAGTCAATGCCTTCAACTTGGGAGAATCCCTTAGAAACTAAACGAGCCTTGTGTCTCTCAACACGAATGTTTTTATGTGGTAAAACGTTTGTGGAAACATCGACTACCCCAGTCTAAACCAATGTGACCACTTGGAAATATTTATTAATGAAAAAAATAGTTTACAAGAGAGTTTCTCACAATCAATCATTGACAAATGTCCTTCCATGCTCTTTAAATAGATAATGGACAAATCGAGTATTAATCCACGAATCAATGTAGCCATTATGATCAACGAGGATATGAATCATCAAATCACTCTATGTCGGGAAAATTTCTCGATCGTCAGATTACCTAACTACAAATGCATAATAAAGAAACACACTAGGAAACACACTTTTACCTAATAACACATTATACCAAGTTGATATGAACTAACTCCTAAGTGTCTAAATATTCTAATATAAAAATATTGTCAAGGGTTTTAAAAGGAAAATATTGGCAACATCTAGAAAAATATCAAAAATGTCTACAAAATGTAAAAATACAGAATTTTTTATTTTTTCAAAATTTTAAACATCTACAGCAACAACAACATCAAATAAATGCATTGCCACATAAGTATGAAAATAATTTTCTTCCCCTCTCGAATCTTGCTCCTACTCCCCTTCCAAAATGAGCTTTCACAACTTCCAGGTATCTCTGCTTACACCCAAATCATCAAGTGCTTTGTTAGCAATTTGAATGATTTATGGGTTTATATCTCGAGAGATACCCACAACATGTCCTTATTATTAAACATTGTTATTCATCTAGGACCCACATTATTCACTTATATGTGGGCATAGGTTGAGATAATTTCAACTCAAATCTATACTTTTAATGGAGGATTTTTGAGAGAATGTAGCTCAAGTAGAGTTATTGTCTTTTGTCAATTTTTCTATGTTCATATCCTAACATTCTCTTATTCCATTTTTTCCATAGTTTTAATTTGCACTAGGTTAGTCTAATTCCAGTTTAGACTAACACTTTCAATGGCAACTTTTTGTGGAAATGTAGCTTAAGCAAAGCTTCTTCTTTTTCCAAGTGATCTAGGTTCAAATCCCAACATTTCCTTGCCATTTCTTATTTCTATTTTCATTTTTTAACATATTCATTTTTATTTCCATAAATTTTAATTTACAAGCAATGGGTGTTAAAATCGACACTAAACCAATAGTAAAGTTAACGCTAAACCAATGTTAAACTCAATGCTAACTAGAAAAAAAACAAGTTCACAATAACTTCTACATGAGGAAACACTCAAAGAATTTTGGTATTTCAAAATGGATGAGATTTATGAATATTTTCATCTTTGTGATTTGGATAGGTTCGATCCACTTGTGTTGATCTTATAAGGAGATGTCAACGTCTTTGCAATATGTCATGAACAACCCATGTTGTAGTATCTACAAATTATAAAAGATGTTGGAGTTTGACATATAAGGAGATGTCATCATCTTTGCAATATGTCATGAACAACCCATGTTGTAGTATCTACAAATTATAAAAGATGTTGGAGTTTGACAAGTCATTGATGGTCAATTGTTATGTACCTTCATATTGATAGGTTGTCAAGCCCCTAATGTAGGGGAGGTTCAAGATGTTGTGTTAGTATATTATTTTGCTGCATATATTAAAACTTCTAAAGCCTAAAGGATCTATAGAGGTTGAGTGTGGATATTCCCTCCCCTCGTAATCCACCACGTGGGAAGGTGCATCACCTTACTCAAACATTGCAAAATGCAAAAGATCATGTAGGAGCACCCAAATCTTTGGTGACAATGAGTATGCCTCCCAAGAGATATGTTAATCATATCACATTAGCTATTTCCATTTGTAGTCTTCTAGTTGTTTTGAGGACACGATTTGTCATGACTTGTCGATTCCTTTCCAAGAATCGATGATTAATCATGAGACTACAACAAGTTCAAATTTACAAATGTGAAGTTTTTTTAGATGTACAGGGAGAACACTGGCATTGGTGAAAACACTTTCCTTGTAAAGAGGGAGTCTTAGATTTTGGAGTTACTCCAAAAGTGTTTAGAGCATGCCTCAAGGTGCTTTATGTGATATGGGGCGTAGGGGGTGCTAACTACTCTTAATTTTACCATGATGTACATACACATTGTAGATAGCTTACTCCTAGATTGTTATACCTTAGTAAGTTGATTATGTGGTGAATTTTCTTAAAAGGTTGGAGACCCATGTCCCATGGTGACATTTTTGTGAGGTGTAAAGGGAGGGCTTTGTTGCTTGCTTGGGAGGACCACTCGTTTCAATGAGCATGGGACATATAAGAAGAGGGTGTTGAGCCCTAGATAGCATGAGGACTCTTTGATTCTTGCATGAAGGCTTGTGCTTGACTTAAGGATTCTTGGGTTGAGGAATGATTATGGAAGTGTGGTGGCCCTAAAACTGCACATGCATTTAAAAGGATCATTTCAACATTGGAGGATTTTGGAAGAAATAGACTTCAATCAGCACATACAAGCTCATCCATTGAGTTAAGAGAAAAAGACTTCAATCAACAAAGGCTGAATATCTTTTGTATGTTCACTCAAATCTCCACCTCATCTCTTGGTCAAAGCTAAACTATAAGGAGGGTCCTTAGAAGCTATGGGATGTGCATCATGAGATTGCAAAGTTCGATACCATTGAGTACTTCATTGTTAACCTCTCTTTGTCTAGTTCTTCTTTGGATTATTTTTCTATTGCGGATTTAGATTTAGCGTCCATGCCTAGGTTTGGCTCAGCCCCAACTCCTTCAAATCATCTATTTTCTAGATTAGGTGATCTTCCAATGAAGTATGTGGAGGACGGTGACCATTTGTTAGATTAGTCTATCACACTCTAGGTTTTCATATTTCCAGTTTTTCATTTATGATTTTGCTACTTCAAAATTGTGGAGCTCTCCAAAACTCATTTTTTGTGATTTTGAAGAACTTTAGTCTTGAGTCTTGACTCTTTGTCTTTATGGGCCTCAATTGACTCATTTGACATAATGTTATGATCTTATAACTTATGATATTATAAGCCTCAGTGCACTCATTTGATATGATGTTATGATATCAATCATTTGAAATTGAAAATTTAAATCTATAATGTCATGGATCATTTCAATTTAAGATTTCATTTCTTTGCTTATAATTTTTCATTATAAATTTAAAATTTAAGATACATATTTTATTATTTTAAAAAATTAGGGTTAGGGTTTTGAATACATGATTCCTAATTTTGGGACGAGTGTCACACACACAGTGAATTCTTTAACCATTTTTTATTGCACCAACAATTCTTCCCATTTTTTTTTATTACACCCACTATTCTTGTAACTCTGACTACAACAATCAAGAACATACCAACTCTTATTTGCAATTAATTCTCTACAATTTACAATGCACATGTTGATGATGGTCAATGCATCATATTTACTCTGGCGAAGGCACTAGCATCCTTACATCTCATTTACAATCCATTCCTTTCACTACCCAGCATGAGCATACTTACTTAAATAAGCTATCATACTTCCATAAGTGTCTCATTGCACAGGATACGCAATATATTTCAATCTTATTTATGCCTCATTATACACATGGTTTCATCACATAGTCCTTACTCCAAGTTTGATGAACTTTGAAGATTATGCGCAAGGATAATTGATTTGTCCTAAAGCCAATAGGCTCTATTCTGTTAATTTTCTAGGAAAACGAAATTCACTTTCATAAAACATGAATCCCTATATTAATTCTCATTTGTATTAGCTTTCTAATGATTATTCTCTTCTGCAACTCTGATTTTGGCTAAATAAGTTCATGGTTGGAGACCTGCTTCTTCCACTTGTAGAAGGAACTCTAAAGAGAACTAAGAAAACTTTTTTATTGGGCGCTAATAATAATTTTGACTGTGAACACTCAACAACCACAATCTTCATCCAATTATCCGATGCTCTAGTCAATTTCTACATTAATCTGAAACTGTCAACTTTTCACCTTTTCTAGACAAATTCTTTCGTAAAACTGCTATCCTTCGAACCATTAGAAACTAGAAAATTTTCACTACAAAAAAGGTTGTCCAAGGTTGTCCAATTTAATGAGGAGATCAAATGACAACTCGAAATGTTTTTTTAGATTTGATGTCTTCGATCACTTTTTCTTCATTTACAATTTACCAAACCGGCAATATAATTCCTAGAATAGTGGATGTTCCCCTGTTTTTTACTTTGCAGTCCAAACCCTTTAGAATATAGCCAAATTCTCAGCTAGGTTCCTTCATGCTTGCCACTATTCATTAATGTCAAAAATTCAACTTAATTGAGTTGCTAGAATAACACACTATTCTTTCAAAATTAATATTTTCTAATTTTTTAACTTCTGGAGAGGAATCTACAACCAGTATAAACTGACACTTTTGTAGATGCCATCACCGTCATCATCCATCAAAACTCCAACTTCATCAGAGTTCATATGCTCATGTTATGACCAAATTAATATTATATATCAATACTTCTTTTTTCCTTGAATCTTCCTTGCCTTGAATATTTCGGTCCTTTAATAATGCTTTTTTTCAAATGTGCCAAAAGACATCAGGAATTTAAAAAGTTCTTCCCCAAAACCATCAAGACCTTTTGAAAATTCTCCCCCAAAAGCATCAAAACTGTTACAAACTTCTTCAATTGGTACCTTTTAAAAGTTTCACCCAAAACAATCGGGGATTTTCGAAAGTTCTCACCCGAAACTATCGAGGCTCCTAGGAACTTCAAACTTTTGATTTATGCTAAAAACTCCATCAAGAGTCTTCAAGCTTCTAATTTATGTAGGAAGGCCATCGAAACTCTTGTAAGCTTCAAACTTCAGCTATTTGCTGAAAGTCATCTAAACCTTTAATAACTCTAAAATTTCACTATGTGGCAACAATAGCTAAAACCTTTCACAACTTTGCCCCTTAAAAATGCACCTTGGGGAAATTTTTAAAGCTATCCTTTGAAACCATCAATCAAGCTCTTCTAAAGTTTTTTTTTTTGGCTTTTTCAAACTTAAAACTTTCAAACATACTCAAAACCATTTGGACTTTTGCAAACTTCCAACTTTCAAACTTTCCCAAAACCATCAAGGCTTTTGAAAACTCTTTTGCAAACTTCCAACTTTCAAACTTTCCCAAAACCATCAAGGCTTTTGAAAACTTCCAACTTTGAACTTGCTCAAATCCATCAAGGCTTGTCTACATGATGAAAACCATCAAGCCTTTTATAAACCTTAAACACTCTAACTTGTTTGAAACCATGAGGGATTTTCTAAAATTTTAAACTCCCATTAGTTCCCATGACCCTTGCATGAGATTCCAATTTGAATGGTCCCTTGTGGCCTACATTTATCCCAAATTCACCTTGCCCAGAATTGTTGCTTTGGCTTCGTAACCCACCACAAGAGAAATTCATAGTTGGGCCTTACCAATAGATTTTAATGCTTAAATTTCATGGGTAGTCTATAAAACAATACAAATTTTCCTATTCCATAGATTTGATCACTAACTTCTCAAGTTCATATCACGTTCTTCACTTCATAAGTAATCCCACAATCTCAAGGCTAGCCTATCTTATGAATAGCAACCATTAAATCATCATTATGAACATTTAATCTAGCAAAATTAACACAACATTCATTGAGGCTTTCGTCTAACAATTGACATGCAACTATAAAATTCCATCTAAAGAATCAATTTTTCTACCCAACATACCCCAATGGTATAACATGACCTCTAATACAATAATGTAATGTACCCAACCCCCTCTTTACAATTGTTGAGGCAATGGGGTATTACATAGAAACTTGAAATTGCTCTATTATCATTCAGTAGCATCCATGAGATGTCTTCCTTGACTATCCAACACTACCCACAATATTACCTTTCCTCATAAACCATCTAAGATAAAAAAAATTAATGTTTAATGGGAATAGAATAAAAAAGTCTTATGCAAATATAAAATAACAACGGAAATAACAATTCATATTATGAATTCTTTCATTGCTTATTAAACCCAATGTACTAGAAAAACAAAAAAACATTGCACAAAGAAGCCAACCATGAATACTTATCTACAAATGAAGCCTTGTCTACCAAAATGGTTGTTAAGAGCAATTTTCCACCCAACTACAGGAATAAATTATGGGTTCAACCCGTAATCCATACCATAATACCACCAAGGAAAAAGAACCTCCTATAGGGCTCTAAAGTCACTCCACCAAACACATTACTCTCATGACAAGACAATATTCCCACTACAAATCTCTCTAGGTTTCCTTCTAGTTCTCAAACCAGCCATGGCAATCTCTTCCACTACCCACACAATACAAGGAAGACCCACATCTATACTCAATAATCCCTTAGAGTGCTATTCCCTACCAGTACTCTTCAATTTGTTGTCTACATTCTAGTAATAATTAAGGATTCAAAACACTTAACCTCTAACAATCAATGAGCAACAATAACATGGTTGCAAGTCTAAAGGTTTTGTCTTAGCTACTGTGGGCATTCCAGACATGGTATTTCTCTCCACCATCAAATTTTCTTTCATATTTTCAACAGAAATAATCCCCAACTTCTATGGGATCTTACATGAAACCAATGCATGGGAAGGTTCTGTAATTTACAGCCACAACAACCATCATAATAGCAATGAAAATCAACGAGAAATATCACCTTGAGATGGGAACTTGTCTCCTCTTCATGCCCATGAATGCTTGAATAATCACAATGATCCTAGAGTTTGCATGGAGGGGACAACATAATAAATATTCTTGCATGAGACCCCTCTTCTTCCCAAGGATATTCTAGATATGACACATGTTAGTAAATACCCATCAAATCAACGATTTATGAGACAACTGGTAAGAAAGAAGATCCAAGAAAGGTTAGTACGATGACAAGGTTAAATTGCCCAACAAACCCCTTTCTTCTTTCCCTCTTGTGGAATCATGGCCCTCTTGTTTCTCCCTCAAGCAACAAATTTAGTGGATATTATATTATTATGCATTTTTCTTATTTACATGCTTTTATATATCCATGACCATATCATGGAAAATATACATTAGAGATATTTACAACGTGTTTATCATGTTTACAACACAATATCTTTATATCTCAACCCACATGGTTTGATTCCTATCACATGAGACCACCTCATATAAGTAATATGTATTCTATGACATTATAATTTAGGAGTCAAAACTAAGATATTGCAGTTCTATATTACCAACGCCCTTATGAAATTCTTAATAATGATGGACAAAATGTTGAGATTGTATCTTGACTTATATTTTATCATGATTCTTGGTAACATTCTTGCCTTAAGAAAATGAGTAACACTTGAACCTTCTTGATTATGTATTTTCAACACTACATAGAGAGGATGACGACTGATCAATCTAATGAAACTCCATATATTCAAGCGAAAAACCTTATTTATCTTGGATTCCATGCAAACTAAGTTGGACTAGACATTGATCCAAGAAAGATTTTCCCATAGTTGATTAGTCACCACCAAAGAACATCCATGACTGACAAGGTTTCATGGAATGGGGAATTGCTTACACAAGGCATTACTCACATTTCCCAAATTGTACACTCACTCAATATGTTGAGCATTGACCATGTCTAATAAATTTTGAGAGTCATGTAGCAAGAAAGATATAATAAGATCGAGCATAGATTAGTGATTGTTGTCATCTAACCACGTCACATTCAAGGAATTTTAAAATTGACATGGATGCTTTAAGGATTCAACAAGCTTTCAAAATTGACATGAATGCTTCAAGGGGTGCAATCAATGCAATTTTATTGCAACACCAAATATCTTTCACATACCAAACCTTGTCCGAAACTGTTATCTTTTGGGGTTGTTCCAACCATGTTAACACCATGCTTGAAGGTTCTTCATGTGATGTGGAATGCATCATTTGTGGACTACCCTTGGTTGTACCATGATAGACACATATTGAAGATAGTTTACTAAAAGATCGTTACACCTTCAGTTAATGCTTATGCTTATGTGACACACTTCCTTGGGAGGTCATATACCTATGTTGTTTCGTCAAATTATACAATGTCAACCCATTTAGAGGAGTGTTTGGAATTTAGGAGGAGGGCATTGACACCTAGGGTAGAATGGGGAGTAGGGACACTTGGTTTACATAGATGGAGGATCGTGTTTGACATGAAAACACATGCATTGAGGACTGTTCATTCAAGTGTGGTGCACCAAAAGGCACACAAGGCTTAATAGGGAGCATTAGAGAATTAGACGTCTTAGGAGGAGGGGCATTGAAAACGTCTTGTAGAACACTCACCTTCGCACCCTTATTGAATGTGCATGCCTTGGAGGTTAACATTTGTCACTTAGGGTTAGAGCACATCACATGTCAACCTATCTAGTGATTAGTTAGGTTTCTTATTGTGAACATTATCCACTTTTTTATTTTTGTTCTCTCTCACAAGTCATATAAATAAAGGGCGGGGCAAGTTTTTTCATTCATCGTGTCCATCACATACTTGTATTAGAAATGTGAGAGATAGAAAAAACATTTCGCTTTCTTATGTACTCTTCTTCATTGTACTTTTCTCTCTTTCTCTTGAGTACTAGGGTTACCGCACTGTTGTAAGTAACAATTTAGGGTTAGGATTTTCCCCGAGAAGGAAGGGTAAGCTAATGTTTGGGAGAAATCCTAAATGACAAAAGAGACAATTGTTCTGGTAATTATTTTGAGAGAACTAGACTAGAGTTGTGTCGTATTTAGAAACCCTAGTGCTACTTAGAGAGCTTGATGCAGAGACGATAAAGGGAGACTATCTTGTTTTCTCTAAACACTTATGTCATGCAAGGAACTATAAGTTTTAAAGAGGACTTGTTGATGTGTATGTCAACTTGTTGTGGACCTTTAATGGAGCGACCAAATTTTGTTGGGTGTGATTCCTAGCTTAGAGTAGTTCGTAACTACATTTGTCATTTATGGTGAATTCCCTTTCTAGGGATTGGAAAGAATGACTTTTACCAAATTGTATTATATGTTGGAATGTATTACTTGTAACTTCATCATATATATGTATGAAGCATGCTCGGTCGTCCAATATTTTTGTATTTGTAGACTTGATTTCCGACTTGTGTTCTCATGATGATTGAGAAGTTTCTGTGAATGGTCATACATGTTGTTTTATGTAGCAGGCAACAGATTTTGTCAAGTGATTCAAAAAACCTATAGAATCTAAGTGAAATGTTTCGTGGCTATAATAAAACCACTATAACGAGTGATTTTCAGATTTTTCTAGAGTTGGGCAAATTTTTTTATAGTTTCCTTCAACTATAATTGTTGGATGCTTATTTTGTTGGGATACATTGTGTATTTGATTGGGAAAAACTAAAATATATGCTATTGTAATTTATATTTCAAATCCAATGGTAAGAACAAAATTACATTGAAATATATCCAGGGAACCTCAAGGTTGAGGTCGAATTCTGAATTTACAATAAAAGTCTTTTGGAGAAATTTCAACATTGTTTCAAAGTTGATTTGTCTATACAAAAACATCAAATATATAAGCGATAATCCACCGCAAAACTTCAAAAATAAATTATGAACACCAAAGATACTAAAGTATTCACCATAAAATACACCAAAAATATAGAGAGAAGAACCCTTATGATACGATAACACGATCAAATAATCCTTATGGAAGGAATCACTCCACAAGCCATGCTTGCTACAAGACATTACAGTATAACACATATCCAATACAATGATACTCATGTGTATTTAGATTTTCTCATGAGTATTCTTAGGGGTCTTATGTCAACTACCCCTTATTGTTATATTATTTCCTTTTAATTACATAGTGAGCATTTTATTTCCTTTAAATTACATAGTGGACATATTCCAATATTATGGCCACATTTCATTCATTGTCACCTTAGGTACCCCTTATTACCCCATATTATCCTCCCTAGGTACATTATCTTGTCTGAGATCCCTCAATTAATAATGAGGTTTTTAGGTGTTTTAGTTGTTTTGTACTTAGGAGATGTGTTTGGCCTAGCACAAGTTGTTGGGTGTCAAGCCCTAGTTCTCTTTGGATGAAGTGTTTGAACAATAGAATAGTTTTATACTTGATTCATTGTGGATATTTCTCTGAGGTGTCGTTTAGATTTGCAAGGGAAAGTAGTCTTGGTGTTAGGGACCTAACCCCTTACGTAGATAGAATAATGTATTTTCCATGTAATTAAGGTCGACATTAGTTAATAAAGCCTATATATATTTTCCATGTGATAAAAGTTGACATTAGTTATTAAGGCCTATTTAATAAATGTGAACAAGTCAATGTAAGAAGGCCTAATGGAACCTTCCGCTTCTAGAAAGATCTTCCTCTAAAATGATCTTTAGAAGATAGAATTAGTATAAATAAGAGTTGGAGGCACGAAAAATCTTGTATTGAGAATTATTCCAATAGAGGTTTGCTCTGTTGGAGGTTTCCCCCTCAAAGAGACAAGTGAACGTTGCTTTCTTTGAATAAAGGTATTATTTTTGGTGTTGCTCTTCTCATATTTTGTTTTCCGTTGAATTTGATGAATATTCTTATTTCTGCATATTATATTACATCTGGTACCTTACAAGTGGTATCAGAGCACTTTCCTTAGTGGGAATTGTGGGTTCATTGTTTTTTCCAAGGTAGAGGCATGTATTGTCAACGTCTTAAAAGCATAGAGACCTGTCGCTTAGCGAGAAAGACTATGGTGTGGAAGACTACATGCAAGCAATACAGATGGTCTCACAAGGTTCGATAGAAACCAAAGTTTCATCCTTGTTGGATACCTTTGTAACCCCTATCGACACCCCTCGAGTAACACCGCATCACACCAAATTTGTACACGGCCATCACTACCATGTACCGATAGGTATATAGGGATTCCCCTAAGTCTCCTGAAACCATGCCTAGATCAATCGATCAACCCCCTGATTGTTATAGTGCCACAAAGAACAATGGTAGAGAAGATATTGTCTATTACCTTAGTAATTTGGTAGTACGACTAAGGGTACACTCGAGCCTCCTTATTTGGTGCTTTGAGATATTGGGCCGAGTACAATTTTTTAACCGCACACGTATATCAAAGAGATATAGCACAAGGAAAACCCTTTTCCATAGGCAACCTACAAAGCATAACTTGGGGTGAACATACTAGAAAAGGAGTAAAAAGGATATTTTAGCCACGCAACCTTCCCTCCTATATTCTGGTTGCGAAATTACTATACATTTTTTTCTACTCTAAGTCCTGCCTGCACCTTTATTTGAGACCTATCTCATTGGATTCGCCTTTTCACCCTGATCCTTATGATACATATCATTTTTAACATTTTTTCCACCCCATGGACCCCTACCTTTCCAAACACCCTTATTTTCCACTTATCCCATTCACTTCCTCTTGTTTCCCTGATCATAGTAGTATACATCACTTGTCTATTTTTTTGTCCATGGATCCACCCCTCATCCTCTCATGGCTCCCACCGGCCAAGAAGAAACCAATCAGAAGCTAAGCACTAACATTACTACCTTTTAGGCCAAAGTGAATAATGACATTCTTGTCATTCATGCCAAAATGGACCAAACCCAAGAACAACTCAGTAAGCAAATTTTTGAAGTCAATTCCACTCTCCAACAACTCATGAATAAATTTTAGGTTCTTTCCTGCTCTAACCCACCTCTCTACACTGACGGTGTTGAATCCAACCAACCTATGCACTCTCATTCCAACCCCCTATCTCGTGACCCTCGTCTTCCCCTAGTCGAGGTGAAAAAATTTGATGGCTTGGATCCACAAGCCTAGGTTACTCAAACGGAACACTATTTCTCCCTCCATGGAATTACTGATGAGTTGAACAAGATTCGTTACGAAATTCTCTATTTGGATATGGAACGATGGAAATGGTGGAAATGGCACAAAAATGCACCCTAGGGGTATGTTGCTTGGAAACAGTTTCTTGTTGATTTGTATGAATGCTTTTATGCAGACACCCACCGTTTAGGACGTCTGACCAAGTTGAAACAATATGTCACCGTGGAATATTTTATTGCTGCCTTTGAGCACTTGTCTTTTCGCACGGAGGGAAGGACATATTCCTTCTTCCACAAATTCTTTATCAATGGAATCAAGGATGAAATCCAAGCCCAGATCATCATGGCTCTCCCCCAGACTTGGTTGGAAGCAACTAAATGTGTCAAGGAGGCACAACAGTTAATCTTGACCCAGAGCAGAAAACCCACTTTTGTTCCCTACCCAAAACCCACCACCTCGTCTCCTCAATCCCCTCCTCTCGAGGTCCAAAAATTAACACAGGAGAAAATGGATAAACACAACTCAAGGGTCTTTGATACAATTGTGATGATAAATACTTTCTTGGGAACAAGTGTAAAGAACAAAAACCTTTTATGGCCATTTTGGAGGATGTTTCTGATGAAGAGGTTGAGGTTTCACCTGGAGCAGAGATATCCAAAATAGATGATCCTACATCGCCCTATGATCCCCCTAAAGTTGAACCACTTATTCAACTGAATTCTCTCACTAGTTTTTTTGCCCCCCAAATCCTCAAATTATTGGTTACATTAAGCACAGGAAAGTCATCATCCTAGTTGACAATGGAAAAACTCATAATTTCATTCATCACCGTCTTGATCAAGAATTCAATTTCTATATCTGTGTTGTTGAGGATTTTCAAATCATGATTGCCAATGGTGGTTCCATGAAATGTGGAGGGCGTTGTGAAAAAGTGTGCCTGCAAATTTGTCAGTATACCCTGAAATGTCACATGTTTGCTATTGACATGGGTGGCTGTGAAAATGTGTTTGGTGATGAATGGTTACGCACTCTTGTACCCATAGGAATGATAGACGCCTTCTTCTGCAAATGCTTTATCAATGGCATCAAGAATGAAATCCGAGCCCAGATCAACATGGCTCTCCCCCAGACTTGGTTGGAAGCAACTAAATGTGTCAAGGAGGCACAATAGTTAATCTTGGCCCAGATCAGAAAACCCACTTTTGTTCCCAACGCAAAACCCACCACCCCGGCTCCTTAAGCCCCTCCTCTCAAGGTCCAAAAATTAACATAGGAGAAAATGGCTAAACACCAACTCAAGGGTCTTTGCTACAATTGTGATTATAAATACTTTCCCAGGAACAAGTGTAAAGAACAAAAACTTTTTAAGGCCATTTTGGAGGATGTTTCTAATGAAGAGGTTGAGGTTTCACCTAGAGAAGATATATACAAAACAAATGATCCTATGTCACCCTATGATCTTCCTAAAGTTGAACCACTTATTTAACTGAATTCTCTCACTAGTTTTTCTACTCCCCAAATCCTCAAAGTATTGGTTACATTAAGCACAGGAAAGTCATCATCTTAGTTGACAATGGCATAACTCATAATTTCATTCATCACCATCTTGATCATGAAGTCAATTGTTATATCTATGTTGTCGACGATTTTCAAATCATGATTGCCAATGGTGGTTCCATGAAATGTGGAGGGCGTTGTGAAAAAGTGTGCCTACAAATTTGTTAGTATAACCTGAAATGTCACATGTTTGCTATTGACATGGGTGGTTGTGACAATGTGTTTGGTGATGAATCGTTACACACTTTTGGACCCATCACCATGGAGTTTAAGGAATTAACCATGCAATTCCAACATGAAGGACAACAATATAAATTTGAAGGCACTACATTGGTCTCTACGTAGATCATCAGCTCAAACCGCATGGAAAATTTACTCAAAAACGGATATTCTAGCCTCATTGCCCAAATGCATTCCATTCAAGAATTTGAGACAACCGCGATACACCCCGACCTTCAAGCAATCGTTTCCCGCTATCCCATTGTTTTCCAAACTCCCTAGGACCTTCCCCCCGCCCGCGGATATCATGACCATTCCATTCCTTTAATCCTAGGCAGTCTTCCTCCCAATGTTTTCCCTTATTGTCATCCCTATTGTCATAGTTCTCGATAAGGAAGGCACTTGGCACATGTGTTGTGATTTTTGTGCCCTTAACTAGAGTACCATCAAATATAAATTTCTCATTCGTATCATAGATGACCTTCTAGATGAACTTAGTGGTCAGGCTCAATACTTTCCCAAACTTGACCTTCGTTCAAGCTACCACCAAATACATATGAAAGATGAAAACATCCCCAAGACTGTATTTCACACTCATGAAGGCGTTTATGAGTTCTTGGTAATGCCTCCTCCACTTTCAAGAGTCTCATGAGCCATGTATTTTATCCTTTCCTTCCTCACTTTGTGTTAGTTTTCTTTGATGATATTATAATCTATAGTAAATTTGGGCCAACCCATCTCACCCATGTAGATGAAGTTCTCCATTCCCTCTCCAAACACCAACTTTTCCTAAAAAAGTCTAAAGGTGCTTTTGCTGCCTCTAAAGTTGAGTACATGGGTCATATTGTTGGCAAGGATGGTGTAAGGATGGATCCCAAGAAAACTGAAGCGATGTAGAATTTGCCTCACCCTAAAACTCTTAAAAGTCTGGGTGATTTCCTAGGTTTAACAGGCTATTATCGCAAATTTGTTTAGAATTATTTCAAAATTGCATCTCCTCTCACAACTTTCCTTAAAAATAATGCTTTCTATTTGACTCTAGCAGCTGACAAATCCTTCCAAGCCTTCAAAGAAGCTATGTGCACTACTCTTGTACTCGACCTACCCGACTTCACCAAGACCTTTATTCTAGAATGTGATGCATCCAGGAGAAGAAACAGGGAAATCCTCATGCAAGATGGGTGACCTTTGGCTTTCACAATCAAACAATTGTCGAACCGACATTTGGGCCAATCGATTTATAAATAGGAAATGTTGGACATTATTCATGCAATGGATCTCTAACGCCCTTATTAAAAACAGATCATCATAGCCTCAAGTACTTCCTGGAACAACGAACTTCATCCTAGGAGCAATAAAAATGGGTGACCAAGGTGTTTGGATATGATTATGAGATTGTTTACAATAAGGGAAAAGACAACGTGGTGGCTGATAATCTTTCTAAGAAATATGAAGATGAAGGGTACCCCTTTTCCCTTTCATTATTGTAGCATACTGGCTTAACTCTGTTCGACTTGAATGGTTTGAAGACCCCAAAATTTCCAACCTAATCCAAAAAGGTCAACAAGATCCCTAAGCTGCTCCAAGG
Organism: Picea abies; assembly: GCA_900067695.1. NCBI lineage: Eukaryota > Viridiplantae > Streptophyta > Pinopsida > Pinales > Pinaceae > Picea > Picea abies. The sequence goes on from CBVK0101910950.1 coordinate 34,963, forward strand.
TACTCTTGGCACAATGAAGAGTTTCGCTATAAAGGTCGCTTGTATTTAAGAAAACAATCGACCCTTGAACCCAAGGTGCTCTCTGAGTTTCACACTTCACCTATAGCGAGCCATTCAAGTTTTACTAAAACATATGAATAGATAAAACAATCTTTCTTTCGAGACGATATGAAATAAGACATCCGCACCTTTGTGGCTAAATTTGATACATATCAATGCAATAAGGACGAGATTGTCAAACCTCCTGGTACACTCCAACCACTTCCGCTTCCACCTACTATTTGGAGGGATATTTCCATGGGTTTCATTGTTGGGTTGCCTAAATTAAGCAATAAGTCAATCATCATGGTGGTGGTAGATTGTCTTTCCAAATATGCTCATTTTTGTGCTCTTCAACAGCCATTCACAACATCCACAGTGGCTCAAATTTTTATGGATAATATCTTCAAACTCCATGGAATGCCTCATTCTATTGTTTTTTATCATGATCCCACTTTTACCAGCAATTTTTGGCAAGAGCTATTCAGGCTTCAAAAAACTCAATTGCATCCCAGCACATAATAGCATCCCCAGACTGATGGCCAAATAGAACCGATCAACAAGTGTTTGGAAACATATTTGAGGTGTTTTGCATCTGACAGGCAACATCGGTGAGTTCAGTGGTTACCCCTAGCTAAATGGTTTTACAACACCTCTGATGCTACTGCTACTCGCATGACTACGTTTGAAGCACTCTACGGAAAAAAGCCACCATCGATTCTCCCATACAGGACAACTGTCTCCAAGGTTAAGGAGGTTGACTGCAATCTTACCCTCTACATGAACATTCTCCGTACTCTCAAGGACAATTTGGTAATGGGTGAAACATGAAGCAAAAAGTTGATCAGGGTGGTTCTGAACGTCAATGTGTTGAAGGGGATCATTGTTTCTCTATCTCCAACCATACAAGAAGACTTCACTCAAAGCCTAGCAGTGTCAGAAACTTGCACCAAAATTTCATGGTCATTATACTATTCTCAAACGCGTAGGGCCAATGGCCTATTAGTTAACTTTGGCCAATCACTCCAAGATATATCTTGTTTTTCATGTCTCATGCCTAAAGAAAGTGATTGACACCAAATGCCACACCCAGACCCAACCTACCAGAGTTGGATGAAAAAGGTTCCATTTGGTTACATCAACAAGATGTATTGGACCAGAGACAGTGCCATCTTCGTTATCACACCATCGAGGAAGTTTTGGTTCACTAGAAGGATATTCCACCAGAAGATGCCGCCTGGGAACCGACTACCATTTTGCAGTAGTTTCCTCATCTTAAGCCTTGAGGACAAGTCTTTTTATCAAGGGGGAGTGCATGTTAGAGACCTAAGCCCTCAAGTAGAAAGAATATTATATTTTCCATGTAATAAAGGCTGACATTAATTAGTAAGGACTATTTAATAAATGTGAACACATCAAGGTAATGGGGACCTAATAGAAGCTTCCGCTTATAGAAAGATCTTCCTCTAAAGTGTTCTTTAGAAGATAGAATTAGTATAAATAAGACTAGGAGGCGTGAGAAAGATTGTCTTGAGAATTATTGTAATAGAGATTTGCTTTGTTGGAGGTTTCCCCCTCGAAGAGGCAAGTGAACATTTCTTTCTTTGAATAAAGGTATTATTTATGGTTTTGCTCTTTTCATATTTTGTTATTCCATTGATATATGTTGAATAGTCATGTTTGTGCATATTATATTACATATGGTACCTTATACTTGGTCTTAGAAAGTGTGACATGTTGGAAGGTGCTTTGAATTTTACACCTTGGATGTGAAAGCTACAAATTTTATTGCAGGAGGTTGAGCTTTGGGAAAACATTAAGAACAAGATTGTTGCACCTGCCACTCCTAAACACAGTGCTAGATGTTGAATGGTATGTGAACATTGGGGCATAAATATATATCGCTTATAGAGATAACTCTTCCATAGACTTCAAGAGCATGAAGGAGGAATGAGAGTGGTGTTGGGTGATGATACCACATATTTTGTTAAATTAGTGTGCCCCAATTCTTTCTCAATGCTATCAATTGATGTTCATGACTTGAATGATGTTTTGTTTGTTCATGGCTCAAAGAAAAATCCTCTTTTCATTTTTTATATAATATATTTTATGTGTAGCTTTTCATTCGAAGGATAACAATGCATTATCAATGATTATAGTCTAGCAAACCTGAGAAATTTGGTTGAAGGTGTGTGAGATGGTGGCCTTTACAAAAATGCTTGTTAATCCCGTGGCATTTCTACCTATTAACAAGAACACAAGTGAGCCATCTAGTTTTGAGGAGCCATACATTGGCCATGTATGGTGGGATGCCATGGATATAGGTTCAAAACCTCTAGTGGAATCAATAATTGACTCTAAACTTGTCATTGATTGGAGTATCAAAGAGTACCAAGACAGGGTTGTTAGATACTCTAAAAAAAATGGAGTTGACCTTGTTGAGATTATTTCTCCAATTACCAAAGGATTATTTTTGAAACAACCCATGGCTACAGGTTATTGAAGCCCTTCAAGGAATGATATTTTCACTACAATATAAGTATTAAAGGATGTATGAGATTCATGCTAATTTGTATGTTTGTGATTTTGATAGATTTGATCCAATTGTCTTGCTCTTGTATGAAGATGAGATTATTTTTGTGGTGAAAAGCATGCTCATGATATGGTGTCTAAAGATTTGGTCACATAAAGTTGATACGAAGGATGTCAAATTTTGGCATGTTGCAAATTTCCTAAGGTTATGTTCCTTCATATTCACAAGTGGTAAATACCCTAACAAAGGGGAAGATCAATATATTGTGACAGTATCTCATTTATTTGGATATAGTTCATCTTTTAAAGATTACATGATCTACTTTCCAACGCAATGGAACATTGTGGTCAATCGAGATGCGAATCTTGATGAGTATGTATGGTCTTCTATATCACAAGTATCTCTTTCAATGATGGAAGGAACCAGTGAGGTTTTTATTCCATGGTCCAATTCAGAGGTTAGACAAGAATCAGATGCATGTTAAATGACAGGAGCTTGAGGAAGAATATCTCCTCACCCTCTACTCAAGCACACAAAAATATAAGATTGCTTACTCAAACATTGCAAAGTACACACGACTATTTAGGAGTTCCCAGACCCTCGAGGAGACCTATTATACCTCCTATGAGATATGTTAACCATATTGCATTAGCTACTTTAATTTGTGAGCCTTGTAGTTGTTTTGAAGAAGTGAGGTGTGATGCCTTGATGGAGGAAAATGATGTTTGGGTGGCAATTCCTTCTTAGAGGCCCATGGTTGATTCCGAGACTACAATAGGAACAAATTGTCACATGACAAGTTTCGTTGATATGTAAATGGATAAGATTGGTGTTGGTGAAAACACAATCCTCGTAAAGAGGTTGTGTTAACTATTGGGTTTACTGCAAACAAGTTTACACATGCTTGAGGATGTTTCATGTGATGTGAGGTGCATGGTGCGTTGACTTCCCTTGTAATATTATGGGCATACACATTAGAGATAAATTACGCGTATATTGCTATACATTGACTTGATTCTTCTGTGTCACACTTCCTTAACGGTTTTGAGATCTTTGTGACTTGGTGAGATACTTCACACGACATGAAACATAGAGGACTTAATCATTTTCTTAGGAGGACAACCCATATAAAGGATTTGTGTTGTGAATATAGGAGGAGGGCTTTGATCCCCAAGTAGCATGGGGATACTTGGTTGGTTGCATGGAGACGTCTTCTTGAGTTGAAGACACTTAGATTGAGAAATATCCATCTAGGTGTCGTTCACCTAGAGATACACATGGCTCTGGAGTGAGGAACAGAGCATTGGAAGCCTTTGAAGGTGGAACATTGGACACTTCTTATGGAACACTCATCTTGGGGCCCTTTCTTTTAGATGTGCATACCTTGGGGCTTGACATGTGTTACTTCGATTTGGATTTCTTCACTTGTGGCCTTATCTAGTAAATATATAGATTGCTTGTTGTGCACATTATCCACTTTGTTATTGTTGTCCTCTCTCACCTTTCATATAAATAAATCGAGAGAATTTTTTCACTGATCATGTCAATCACTTACATGTATGAAAGAGGTGAGAGATATAGTGAACTTGTCTCTTTCTTAGGTAATGTTTTTCATTGTAATTTGTCTATTTGTCTTGATGGCTAGGATTCTTCTTTTGTTGCAATGTAGGATTTAGGGTTAGAGTTTTCCTCAAGAATACAAGAGAAGATAGGGTTTTGGAGAAACCCTAAAGGAGTAAAGGAAACACTTGTTATTGTGATTCTTGTGAGAGAACAAGACTCAAGTTCTATGGCATTTGGAACCCCTAGTGCTACTTAGAGTGTTTGATGTGGAGAATATATAGAGATACTAAGAAGATAAAGGGAGACTCTCTTTTTCTATCTTGTTCACTTGTGTGAAGTGTAGCTGGAAAAGAACACTTGTTAGTGTCTATACTTGTTTGTTGGGGATCTTTGGTGGAGTGACCAGATTTCATTAGGCACTCCCCATAGATTGGGGCATTTGGTGGGTAGGATTCGCTATTTATGGCTCATGCCTTAGCTAGAGTTTGGGGAACATGGCTTCAACCAACTTATATTATGGTGTTTATATAGCTAGAGTTTGGAGAACATGGCTTCAACCAGCTTGTATTAAGGTGTTGATATGTACTTGTAACTTCATCTTATGTATATATAAAGTGATTTCAGAAACAAATAAAAGTTAAGCAATTTGACAAACATATAGAAGTTAAATTGGTAAGTTTATGAGTGTTATAATTTCATGTAATAAGCAATTACGCGGAAAGGTGTACACCTATTGACAATGGGCACAATTAATGATCTTTTAACCTTATTTAACCTTAAACCCTAATCTGATGGCTATGCATTGAAGATGCTGGCATATTCTTAGTCGTCCTCCAAAATCAATGGGTCAGATTTATTGTTCATAACTTTCTTGCATTTATCAAGACATTGGTTAACATGTTTACTTTTTAACA
>CBVK0101910956.1:0-11260 GCA_900067695.1 Picea abies
ATTATGACCAATCCACAAAATGGGATTTGGTCCTTTTACAATAGCTGAAATGATCAATCCACAATGGGGATTGATCCAATGAATAATATATCAAATAATAATAAGAATACACTTTGTAGTTACATTATTTCAACACTCCCCCTTAACAAGAAGGGTATTCTTCAACAACATTAGGTGAGAGAGAGAGGACAACATCATCAACAACATCAAGTGGGTGATAGGACAACATCATCAATATCATCTTGGAACAATGACTAACGTATCTATAAATCATCAGAAGTTTTCTTCATCGACAACATCGTCATTCTCAAAGGAATGCAATCATCATCTGCATGAATATGTATTAGTATAAAACTAATACATCATCATCATCACAACATGAGGCTGGCTCATCATAATACAGGACTGGCTTTATGTCCCAGCTGTCAAGATGGAAGCTCAGTACTCATCTTGATTTACATCACAATGATCAAGGTGGAAGCAAGATACTAGATTGGATTTATGTCACAATTTCTCAAGATGGAAGCACAATACTAGTCTCATCTCAACATCTTTCTTTACATCGCAACACTTAATCTGGAAGCAAGATACTCGTCCTTCTTTACGTCACAACAATCAAGCTGGAAGTAGGATACTAGATTGGCTTTACATCGCAGTTGTCAAGATGGAAGCACAGTTCTAGTCTCATCACATCGTCTTGCTTTACGTCACAACAATAAATATGGAAGCAAGATACTCGTCCTGCTTTACGTCATAGAAATCAAGCTAGAAGTAGGATACTAGATTGGCTTTACGTCGCAACTGTCAAGCTAGAATCACAGTTCTAGTCTCATCACATTGTCTTTCTTTACGTCACAGCAATAAATATGGAAGTAAGAGATGTCTCATCACAACAACTACTCCCCTTTTCGAGGAAGGTCCTTTAGGACTATACCAAGCTTACCTCGAAAGTGCTCAAACTTTACACAAGATAGATGCTTGGTCAACACGTCAACAACTTGTTCATCCATGCTAACGTACTAGAGATTTATGGCTCCTCTCTGCACCATGTCACATATGTAATGATATTGGATCTCTATGTGCTTCGACCTGTCATGGAATACAGAATTCTCTGTCATCTTTATGCAGCTCTGGTTGTCACATAGGATCGTGGTTGCTTCCATCTCTAGGTCAAATAGACCGGTCAACAACTTTCGAAGACATATAGCTTCGCAGTTGGCAGAAGATGCAACAATGTATTCTGCTTCCGTTGTGTTGAGAGCAATGTTGGATTTATTTCTACTTTGCCATGAGATCATGGTTGATCCCAAACTAAAACAACATCCTAAAGCGCTTTTCCTGTCAGAAACACTTCTTGCCCAATCTGCATCAGTATATCCACTCAATGTGAAATCATGATCTCCATCATAGCTGAGACCACAATCTATTGTACCCTTAAGGTACCTCATCAAATGTTTTTCATCCACTAGGTGAACATGTCTGGGTTCAGGATTTAGACTGCATACTTCCCTTGGTTAAGGAAGATCCTCTCTAGACTCTACCATACCTCAAGACCTAAGAAATAATGCATTAGGCCAAGGTCTCTCATTTCAAATTCTGAGGCAAGTCTCTTCTTACATTCAGTGATGAGATTTTCTTCTTCGGTTAAGAATAACTCATCCACATATAGCAGTAATATCACTGTCTCATCATTCATAACCTTGAAGTAGAGGTTAGAATCTACTTTACTCTTGGTAAATCCCAAGCGCATCAAGAAACTATCTATCCGACCATACCAAGCTCTAGGATCTTTATTCAATCTGTACAATGCTTTCTTCAACCTACAAACATGAGACTTCCTGTCTTCAACTTCAAATCCTTGAGGTTTCTCTATATACACTTCCTCTTCGATGACACCAATTAGGAAAGTTATCTTTACATCCATCTGATGCAACTTCCACTTCATCTTAGCAGCAAGGGCTATGATGGTTCTGATCGAAGTGTATCTAGCTAGAGGAGTGAATGTCTCTTCATAGTCAATGCCTTCTTTTTGAGAAAATCCCCGAGCGACAAATCTTGCTTTATACTTTTCAATACTTCCATCAACAACATGTTTTATTTTGAAGATCCATTTGGAGGATACCACGTCTTTACTCTTTGTTCTGGGAACTATTTCCCATACATCATTCTTTATTATGGATTGGTATTCCTTTGTCATGGCATCTGCCCATTCTTTCTTCAAAGAAGGTAGGCTCCTTCTCTAGGAGGTCACACATCAAAGCTGTATAACTGGAGAATGGATTTGGTATTTTCACCTGTCTCGTGGTTATTTGGGGAACACCATACTTCTCTCCATATTGAATGAGCTCTCTATCCCAGGCTGGCTTTCTTTTATGGAGGATCTTCATTTGAGGCGGTTCTTGAAATTATACTATATCATGATCTTCTAGAATTTCCTCATAAGGGGAAACTACGTCTTCCCTCACTGGTTCTGTAGCTCTAGGAACCTCCCTCACTGATTCTGCAGATCTAGGGATTACGGGTTCTTCTTCACGTACTTCTTCAAGATGGAATCTTTTTGATATCTTGAGTGTTGCATCTTCATCAAAAGTCACATCCCTGTTGATCTCAATGTGGCGGTGACTTGGTATGTAAATTATGAAGGCCTTGGATACCTCACAGTATCCCACAGATATTCCCTTCTTTCCTAAAGGTTCTAGCTTGTTTCTCTTCTCTTTCAAAATATGTATAAAAACTGGGCAGCCAAATATTTTGAGATGGCTTACCTCTGGATTCTTTTCGGTGAACATCTCTTCAGGGGTCTTGAACCCAAGTGCACTATGGGATAATTTGTTTTTCACATAAACGACTGTCATTGTTGCTTCTTCCCATACGCACATAGGAATATCTTGATCGTGGATCATAGTCTTCACAGCTTCCATTATCGTTCTGTTCTTTCATTCAGCTACACTGTTTTGTTGAGGATTATAAGGAGTTGTGAGTTCCCTCTTGATCCCAACATCTTTACAGAAGATAACGAACTCTTTTGAGGTATATTCTCCTCCATTATCTAACCTGAGTATCTTGATATTTCTTTTGGAAAGGTTCTCTATCAAGGCTTTGAATTCCTTGAACTTGTTGAACACTTCATCTTTATATTTCAAAAAATACACCCAGGTCTTACGAGAATAATCATCAATAAATGATACATAGTATACATACCCACTAATAGATGACGATGGCATTGGGACACATACATCTGAATGAATGAGCTCTACGACTCCTTCTGCTTTGTTGTCTCTCTTTGGAAAAGGGTTTTTGATGTTCTTCCCTTGCACATGCCTTCATGATCAATTTTGAATTCTGGTAGACCTATGACAACTTTTCATATGTATGGTAGCACCTTGTAATTGATGTGAGCTAATATTCTATGCCAAATTTCACATGAGTTTTCAATGGCATGGGTCATGGCATCCTTTGAGTGACCCTTTAGCTTATATAAGCCATTTTCTTCTCTTCCAATGATGATTGCTTCATTCAGTGTTTCTCCTTTATCCCACATGAGGACTTCTCCATCTCTAAAGGAAACTTTGAAGCCTTTCTTTTCTTAAAAAGAAATGGAGAGTAGGTTCTTTGTCAAACCTGGTAAAAAGAGTACGTCCTTCATCTTTATTGAAATTTAGCTTGTATCTTGATTATCCCACTCCCTTGATGGGATATAGGTAATCATATCCAAGTGTCACTTTCTGAGAAAACTTATTTTTTGAAATACAAGAGAGAATGTCTCTCTGACCTGTCATGTGCTTGGAGGCACCTCTATCAATGAGCCATGTGTCCTCTCCAGGTGTTACTGATCCTAAGAGGGCTGAGATTAAGACATAGTCTTTGATCTGCTCTCTTATTATCTTTGCAGGTGGATACTCATCTTCAACTGCATGGGCATGGTGCCTTTTATGTTTCCTCTTGTATTCTTCTTGTCTGGTTGGACAAAATTTCGCAATGTGTCCCATATTGTCACAATGATAGCATGGTACAGATGAGTAATCTCTTTCCCTTCGTTGTCCTCTCTTCTGAAATCTCCTTGGATGAGATTCTTTATTATTTAATTTGTTTGGAAGTTGAGGATCTTTATGAGTCTCCTTTTGGAAGTAGGGTTTCCTCCTTTCTCTTTTGGTGTGAGTATCTAGGGCTTGATCATCGTCTCTTGCTAGTATCACTTCACAGTTAGCTACTCTTGTTTCTTCTTGAATGCATTCTTCCCATAGACGGTCAAACTTCAGTTTCTCCGTTCTGGCACAAATCGTTTGGATGAATGCATCCCAAGGTATTGTGAGACCATTAAGAGATGTCATTATGAGCTCACCTTCATATATGGTGTCTCCAATTGCTTCTAAATGTTCTTTAAATTCTGATATTCTGGAGAAATATTCTTGAATTATTTCTTCTTTCTGCATCCTCGTATTCTTCAGTTGGGTTCTTAGATTCATATTTTGGTTTATGTTCTTTCCTTCGAACAGTATGCTTAGGGCATCAAACATTTATTTCAGAGTCTTCTTTGATGACACATAAGGAATCAGGTGGTCTTTGATTGAATCTGTAATGATTTTTTTGGCCTTGATTGTGTCCTTTAGATGCTTGGATTTTTCTGCAGCATCGTCGTGTTTCGGTACTTCTTCTTTGATGAATATTGCTAGGTCATTCTCTTCAAGGATTAGGCTGATCCTATACTTCCAGGCATGGAAGTTTTCCAAGCCTTCCAGTTTGTTAGCAAGCTTCATTCTTGCAGACATCTTGTACCTGGAGCTAGGAAAATGACCAAAAAATGAAAATGCTCAAAATCAAATTATGAAATTACCAGGAAATGCACTTGGTTGAGGCAAGTAGCTTGGTGTGCTTGGATCTGATAAAATACTACTTTTACCCCTCCAAACTTGATCTGCGGATTTCTGGACTGGTGCTTCTGGTTTTCTGGTAGCTCTAGTACTATGGTACTTCTGGTACTTCTGGTTCTCTGGTTTTCTGGTACTTCAGGTACTTTGTGAAACTAAGGTTTCACTTTTTGGTAGATCTAGCCACTGAAAAGGTGCGATGAGAGTGCCAAAGTAATCCTTGGGTAAGGGCGCACTTTTCTAGATGGTTTTAGGGTTGAAAATCTTCACCATCGAAAATCCCTAATTTACATGTATGACAACAATGACGTTTTTCACTCTTGTGAAAGATGCTTTCTTCAGCTTGGCTCTGATACCATGTTAATGTTTAAGCCATTATTATAGTTCTTTTCATTTCAATAGATAAAAGAAACATAAGACAAGATCACTGAGAAATACACAATTACAAGAGACACAACATTTATCCTGGGAAGTCCTCTAGGGGAAGAAAACCCAACAAAACTTCCTTATTATAGATAGCCAATACAATGCCAAGAGATAACTCAAGCTAATACAGAAGATCCTCTCCCAAAGATGTGCCACTCTCTCTTTCTCTTCTCCAACCGCAGCTCCGAAACTTGTCTCTCAAATGAACAAGTGAGTGTGTGTCTAAGTGAGGCACTAGCCTCCTTATTTATACTAATCTGACATGTGTGAAGTGTCTCTTCACTGGAAGGGATGACTTCTTAATTTGGGTGGTTATAACCACCTTTATTATATTCCGGGGCCTCTTTGATATATTCTAGGGCCGACTTCTTCTTTTGCCTATTACAATTATATTATGACCAATCCACAAAAGGGGATTTGGTCCTTTTACAATAGCCAACATGATCAATCCACAATGTGGATTGATCCAATGAATAATATATCAAATAATAATAAGAATACACTTTGCAGTTACATTATTTCAACATACTCAACCTAACCCTATGAAAGACTTTGTTCCTTCACAGGGAGTGATGACAATAGCTTTATCGTCTCAATATCTTGGAAATCCCTAGCAAGGCTCTTTTCCTTCGCAAGGGATGTTTATCAGGGGAAACTCCTCCCACACCCAGTGGAACCCTAGGTAGTGTTTAGTACCTATGATGGGAGGATAAACTGGGGGAATCCCTAACAAAGGTCCTTGGAATACCATGTAGGAAACAATCCCTACCCAAGGTATGTCATCGAATTACGTGAATCCATCGACGATGTAAAATAACAAGAAAAATCCTTTTACTGGCCAAGGACACCATGGTTTCTACCAAAACCCTAGCCAACAAGCAAAATTTTTCTGGAAACCTGGTTCCATTCAAAATCTAGTCTCCTCTTTTCCATTGAATACACCACAACCTAGGTTACCTTTCATGGAAACCCTTCATTTTCTAGATTTGTCAAGGTTGTTGAATGATCTGATCTCTCATAATCCACATTAGCTTCCCATGCCAACTAAATTTCCCTCAGACATACCTAAATTTGAAGGAAAGCCTAATGAAGATCCAAGTGATCATGCTACAATGTTTCATTTATGGTTCTCCTCCAACTCGTTGAAGGATGACTCTGTTTAGTTGCGTTTATTTCAATGCACTCTCATAGGGGGTGCTACAAAATAGTATATCGAGCTCAATAGATCAAAGTATTCTTACTTTAACGACCTAGAAATGGTTTTCTTGAACCATTTCCAGTTACCAATGAGATATGATGCCAACACCAATTTGTTGGTCAACTTCGAGAAAATGAAAGTCATCCACATCTCCAATCACATCCGAGAATGGAATCGTCAAAAGCCCTTGATCAAAGTGAAGGTCCCTCTTGCATTTTTACTTGAGTGGTTCCTAAAGTCCTTGGTGCCTTGTGTCTCCAAAGATGTCGCCACTTATGGAGTGTTCTTCGAAGAAGAGGCTATTATGAGATCCCATCAACTAGAATTGATTTATTCTCAATATGGTATGTTGTACAAGATTCTCCTAGATGCACCATGATTGAATTTTGACAAATCCAAAAATAAGTTTGGGCCTCATGCCAACAGTATAGTAGGCTCAACACAAAGTAAGCCCACATATTAGTTGACTAACCAGTTGCAACACTTATTGATTCAACAAAATGTGGTCAGCCATACTCCTGGTTTGACTGCCCCCATAACCCAAATGTCAGAAGTACATAATGTACAGTCGAAGAACCCCAAGGGTAACCAGCAACCTGAGGGAAAGAGGAAACCCAAAGGAAAGAAGGGTAAGGGGGATAAAAAGGTTGTGAATAAACCTGACAAGGGTAAAAATGAAAAGAATAAGGTGAAGTTTCCATGTAATATTTGCACAAGGGATCACTAGACTCACCAATTCCCACGGATTGAGAAAGCCTAGAAGCTTTTGGCACAACAACACATTGTTGTGTTAACTAAACCTTTCCCACAAGGACAAATTATGGCTCAAGCTTCCTAATCCACGAATGACCCTGGGGGGAATAAGGGATCCCCCATGCTTAATTCTAATAATGGAGCCGCAAACGTATACATGATGAGATCATATGCTCATCTTCAAACTAGGGCTCATGATTAAGGAATGTCGAAATCTGCTGACAAGGGAAAAGAAGCTTCCAACCCACCACCTCCTCTTCATATTGAGAAGACTATGGGAGAAACTATAACTCACATTCCTAAGGGTGCATTTAAGAATGCTTCTCACAATTTGAACGCAAGGGTTTCTCATAATTACTTCATCATGGAGGATCTGGCACAAACTCCTTGTGCGATGTTTGGTCTAGAAGTTCTCCATAGTTTCCCCTCGTAGAGAAAGGTATTGTTGTCCACCTTGGGTGCTTCCGAGACAACTAACTCGGGAACTATTTTTTTTACCCTATCAATTATAAACCTCGCTTACCTCACCACGCCACTTTCTAGATAGTAGTGGTTTATGCCACGAAATCATTGACACAAAATTTTCCCCACAGTAGTAGACAAGGGTGTCTCAACTTGCATGATGTCGTTGGCATGTTGGAAGGCCATTGGCCAACCCGATTTGTCTTTGTCGTTGAAGTTGTTAACTAGGTTTGATGATCATTCTTTTAGACCACATGGCATAATCCTCTCCTTCCTTGTGCAGTTGGAGGGAAAAACTGTGTGCATCGAGATAGAAGTAGTCGATGTGCCTCTTGAATACAATCTTTTTTAGGTCATAATTGGACCTGCGCAATGACAACAATTGTATCCATTATTTTTTGGGTCTTATGTTTTCCTCATGAAGGCCAGATTATAACCATTGATCAATTATCCTTCTCTCATCTTGAACCTTCATCGAGGCCATCCACTGTCCCGATGATTGATAACCCGCAGCCAGGTACTGTCAACTTGGGTGCTAGATTGTTTCCATATCTACTGGGAACCTTTGATTATCTTCCACCTTCGAACAATGTCAAGTTTATTTCGGTTGTCCATGATTAGCCAAAGGATGTGATCTTTCAAGTCGCTTATTTTTGAACGAGTTATTTTAATGATCCGTGGACTTTACCTTCCCCATCGATTTCAAAGGAAGGGGTATAGAATCATGGCATGGATATGCCCCTATCCACTACTAAGGTTACATACAACATTTTCCAACAAACCTCAGCCAACCCTGATTTGACTCACCCACAAGACTTGGTCTTTCCCTTCGATGAGGCGATTTTGGAGGCAATGACTGGACCGGATAAACCTTGGGACGATCTTCACCATGGATCTTATTTTTTACTCGATATTAGGAGAGTAGAAGCATGAGAGTTCACCACAACCATGAATGGAGATGCCACTTGTCATATTAACCCTATAGCCACAAACAAAATCTATGCTAAGGGAAACATGGCAAGTATAGATTAAACGATTCTGATTGACATCTCTAGAACCCCTGGCATCATTGAAAACATATTCATTAGAGCAGATTGTTCCTGTGAGGAGATTCAAATCTACAGTAAATTATTTAAAGAGTTTGCGGCATTCTTTCATGGTCTTATGAGGAGATGATAAGCATTGACCCTTGTATAGTTGAACACGAGATTAGGACTTACCCCGATGCTAAGCTTTCTTGGTATAAGATTCACCCAGTCAATCCTCACAAGACAATGACTATCAATCTTGAGGTAGAGAAACTAATTAAGGTTGGTTTCATCTATACGGTGCAATTGACAGAATGGGTGTCAAACCTTGTTCCTGTCAATAAAAGACAAGGTATAATTTATGTGTGCATGGAATTTTGAGATCTGAATAAAGCTTTCTTGAAATATAATTTTCAAACCCCGTTCATTGATCATATTGTCGATGAATGTGTGGGCTGTGAAGTCTTTTCTTTTATAGACCATTTTTCCAGGTGCAATCAGATTCAAATCAAACCCACGGATCAACATAATATGGCTTTCATATGTCATTAGGGAACCTTTGCATACAGAAAAATGCATTTTGGCCTTAAAAATGTCGGAGCCACTTTTTAGTCGGCCATGTCCTTCGCCTTCCATGACCTCAAACATATAGTCGAGGCATATCTTGATGATTTGGCATCACATTCTCATAATATGATCCAGATTATTTTCTGCACGAAATGAGATTGGAGATATAATAAAGAAATGGACAGAGATATCATAGATATTCAATAATATAACAAAAATATATCAGAGATGAAACCATAAACACAGATATACAGTAATACATGATTTCTATCAATGAAATAAATGTACAGAGACTATAAAAATACAGAGTGAAAGATTCGATATAATGGTGGCAACTTATCTCCGAGAAGAGATGTGATGACTACTCGCATTCATAAGAAGATGATTACAATGAGGCTCTGAAGGCCTTTTTACAATAAACAAGAATGCCAAAATTCCTAGACATTCAAAAACCTAACCCTAGGAGATGAAGCGCTAAAATTCATGTGGGCCCCGTTTGGGTAAGTTAGTACATCATCTTCCCGGGGTTGTAACTTTTGCATACGATCTTCGTTTTAGGCGTATGATAGCTCGTTGGAAAGGTATCTTCGAGTAGATTCATTTTGGGGGTTCAATAATGCCTTTGGATATCATTGAGAACCTCGATCTAGAAAAAACTTCATTTGGGCCCTCAAAATGGCCCCGGAAGTTAAAAACTGCTAAAAATAGTAAATTGCCAAATTTGCCAGAAAAATATTTTGAGCCAGTTGAAAAAGGTGGGTGGCCACTGATATCCACCTAGATCAATCCTCCCTCCTTAGGAATAAATGGTCTCTATTGTGTTGAGTTCCCGGGGGAGAGGGAAAAGCGTTTGTTGAATCTGCATCTTGGTGAGTTGCTTGCCTTGATGGAGACATCACACTGCTCAATTTGTGGAAGTCTGTCATGAACCTATTGAGGTTGAGGTTGTTCAAAACATCAGGCTACATGAGAGGATGGTGTGCAGAAGGAATCTTTTTTCTTTGTTGTAACCTTGTCGGCATGCTTCTGTTGGATAGAAGGTGCTTGGGGCGAAGCTGTAGTGGTTGCAGTGTCCTTCTGTTCCCCTTTTGAACAGATTGTGAAGAAGCTGAATTTTGTAGTATGAGATACTACCTTGCGACACTTTTTAGGTGGAAAAGTAGTCGAAACTACCTCTGGTATGCTGTAGAGATGACCCCCCAGAGAAACAATGACACTGTGGGGTCGAGACTCATATACAACGTGGTGCTTCCACATATATGGTTGGACCAAGAGAACATCACAAACATCTAGTGGGGAAACATCACATAATACCTCATCCTTGAAGGGTTGGATGCCATATGAAAATCAGCATTGTTGGCTGACACAAAGTTCTCGTCCTTGGCGAAGCCACCTGATGTTGTACGACTGCGAGTGTGGTGTTGTCAACAATCCCAACTGTTTGACGACCTCTGTTGATATGAGCTTCTTCTGGCTTCCGCTATCAACAATAAAATGCAGCGGGGTCCCCTTCACCTACATATGTGAATGAAAAAGGTGCTCCCCCTCTTCAGGATATGTTGGTTATTCTGGTTGAATTATTGCGGTCATGACAATAGCAGTGGGGTCTGCGTCAATGATCTGTCCTTTACCAATATTTTCAGAATCAGATTCTGAATCAGGGTTCGGCTCCTTATCTTTGATCTCGACCACCAATGATTTTTTTGAGCGACATTCATCGGTGTTGTGCGAGGGGCTTTTGTGGAAATCACACCATTTTCTGGTGTCCTTCTTTGTCTTCCCGTGACCCTTCTTTTCATGTGGCTTGGATTGGTTTTCGGGAGACTGTTTGTTAGGGACGTCTTTGTCATACTTTGGTTGTTGCAGATTTGCAGAACCAAAATCCTGTTTGTTTTGGTGCTTAAATTTATGCTCGATTTTAACAACATATCGATAGGAAGCACCGAGTGATGAGATGT
>CBVK0101910958.1:0-11874 GCA_900067695.1 Picea abies
GGCCATTCACACCACAAGCAACAAGCTATTGTTTTAGTGGCTAGATACAAAGCCTCCTAAAGCCATCTCGTTGGCCTATTACAGCGTAAAACACCAATTTACAGTGCAATCATACATTCCAGGTTATGTGTTTGACTTCCATCTACAGTTATATACGAACAAATAGGTTGTTTGTCATTGGAATAAAGTTTTATATGACTTTTGCTAGCAAGTAGTGTACATATTTCCTTGTTGGTAATTAAAGCACAATCCACTTGAATTTGTCACTAAGCATTTGCCTTCGCACCATAGCAAACAAAACCAAGCCTCAGAGTGAAGAAGCAGATCCACTTACTGTATGCTTTCCTTGGAGTTAATAATAGAAAAACTTGAGCTCAGAGTACTAGTGATTATTACATTGTCAGCTATTTTTTGTGTGCAAGCTACACTAGGGACATACATCTTTGTACAAGACAAAGAAATAAAAATTCGAAGTTAATTCTACGTAGTATCCACATTGGTGAAGCGAGTGGGATATAGGTCACTCCTTTACGGATCACATTTGCCTAATAACCTTTCATTTTTTATACTCACACACAAGTACAAATGTATCTACCTATGATCTTTCCATTTTGAAGACTCGTAAATTACATTCTAATGTCTTATACACAATATTTGTAGATTGTGACCAGTACTCTAATAACCTAATATCGATAAAAGATACCAAAATATTTCAAAGGAATCATGAAACTTTGATGTTGGATCTTTGGAAATGTTTTGTTATATCTTGCAAGAACATTAAATATAAGTATCGATTGTAACAATTTATAACAATCTATGCATTACTCAAGTGAAGAAATTGCTAATAAGATACTTATTATACACTTTGAAAAGTTCTAACTCAATTTCCCTCAAATGCTTAGGATGTAAGATCAAGGATATTAAGGACATGCTTTTGCTTACTTAAAGCTAGAAGTGGAAAGCAACATGATCGCACTATACAACTTATAAGATACCTAAAAGCCATCGCTCAAGCTTGTCCTTCTAGAAAGTAAAGACAACTAATTAAAAAGGTTGAACACTATAAGGATGACCTAATTATTATTTTTGATGATCTAATTTTAAATTGAAATGACAGATAAAGTCTTTTTGAGAGAAGCAAAAAACAAGGAACAAAAAATACACGCTCATTTACAAACCTTGCTAAATTAAAAAAAAAACGCAAAATGAGTCATAAATACTAAATTGTCATCATGAAAGACTAATATAGTATAATGCTTTAAGTTCAATCACTCTTTAAAGCCAATATTTCATTCATATTTAAATGGGTGCACAATAAAAAAATTAAAATAATTGGGCCAATGGTCAGTTTTGATTTATTATATCTATAGTGGGATTTTAGTGAAACGGTTGGGAGGAATTTTGCATAATGATGTCAGAGTGGATATGCGCTCTTTCTCGGTAATATGATATGTACCTTATTATATCTTTAATAGAATCAAACAAGCACGGTTATTGTCAATTGGGTCTAGCCCAAGTGGTTGTGGAATGGAGTGTTATCCACCCGATGTAGATTCTATTCCTGTAAAGTGACATGTTGCGCTCGTAATGAGTATATTGTCGTAATGACTTCGAGCCCTGAAGAATCTAGGGTTTACACTGGGTACCATCCTCGAAATGAGGGGACTTACCTAGGGGTTTTCCCCATGTGTTGTTATGTGGGGGAAAAAACAAACACAGTTATTGAAAAATACAGTGATTAATTACCAAAACAGCAAGCACCATGTAGAGTCTTGCTCAGAACTCTCTGGAAATATGTATAGGCGGGTTTGATCCATAAATGGTCCACCCATTCATAGTTCCATACAAAAGTATGTATGGTGGATTATGTTTGCCATCAAGTGGATAGGTTAGCCCATGCTTTTATGATACACCCTAGTGATCTATATGTAGTTCAAAGGCAATTCTGCCTAGTTATATCAATATTTTGGCTTTAATGGCATTTTGCAGTTATTATGGCCAAGTTGATTGACAGTTGTGCCCCTCGTGCAACCTCTCTCTTTATTGTAGAATAGCCTAGTACCTATGGCAAATCTTTGTGGGTAATCAAATGAAATCTTGTTTTAAATTAATATATACAAGGATACAAATAGAACATAACATTTGAAAATGGATATGCCAAACACAAGCATTCAACCAATCTTGACATACAGATGAAATTTTCTTATCACTTGAAGGAACTCAACAAACATTATATGTGTACTTTGTCCCCAAACCGATTTCATTCAAAAGTATCATATCTGCATAGATTCAAAATTGGATTGTTGCCTACCAAAGAATCACATCAAAGGTGGTAGTGGTATGCATCAAGTATTTTCCCATGCATTGGATCCTCACAATGAATTGAAGTTGGACATGCAATTTCTGAGAAACTGTTCATAGCCTCTTTAACACAAGATGTAACTTCTAGTACTTGCACCAAAAGTAACATCATCCAAATCATTTGAGACAATTTCTTGGCCACTTTCATGGAGATGTCCATTTTGGGAATGTACCATGACAAAATCTCAAATCTGTTAAAATTAATCTATTACCTGTAATTTCCATTTTTGCATGTTGCCCACATAGCATAAGCCAATGACAGTATAGAATGTGGTTAAATGACAAATATTGGAATAAATGGCATATAAAAGTCAAGAATACAAGGAACAACATCTTATCAGACTCTAGATTTTGAGATATTGAGGCATGATCTAGAAAAAACATTACAACTGGAAGCTCTTCCAAAAATTGCCAGTCGTTCAGCCAGGAGTGTGATAAATCCTAAGCAACTTCCATCAGAGCCCACCAAAATCCCGATAGTTTAGGGAGATAAACTTGGATGTGCATTATATAGAAATCACTTCACAATAGTAGGTAGTCCTACCACTCTTGATCACATTTTTCAATTGCATTTATGTTTTCCCTCTCCATGAAAAAAAGAAATCGTTGCTTGAAGATGTGTTTGTTGTGGAAAATTCATTCGCGGATCATCTAAACATTTAAATAATAAGGCATAGTTGGGCAGAAGCCAGATATATGCAAAGGATGCTTCTAGTTTCCTCTAGACACATCAATTCACCACAGGACCCAACATCCCCCTCCAATCCAACTAATGAAAATGGGCATTTTCAGAAAATTAGAAATACCTTTAAATTTGGAACAGTTGTGGAAAATTAGAAGAAAGGTTCATTTTTTTACTACGCATATTTCAAATTGCCTTAGGTTATCATAAAGAGACCATGCATAAATAACATAGATAATAGCAAATTCATAACTAATTAAGCCATGCATGTTTCCAAGTTTGCACAGCGAAATGATACAGAAGTTATTGCGAAATATCCCTTCCTACAACCACAAGCAAAACAATGCATGTCTTAGGAATGTGGAAAATAAGTACATATGCAACTATTCCAAATTCTACTTTAACTTTACAAAAGGCAACAATGTAACTATTCCTCTCAACACAATGTACCCAAATACATGGAATACCATAGGATAGGCATGTTGAGCCACTGACNNTGCCTAAAGCAACAGGAGTGATCCACAAAAGGAAAGGAGCAAAATGATAGCAAAAGAGGTTCCCAAGGAGAGACTGTAAATATGGACCCAGGCATGGAGATTAAGGGGTACTTTCATCAGCACTAGAGGATGTAGTTTGGAGCCATGTTATGTTGACATACTCTTTCTGGTATAATTCATGAGCAGTCTGTAGTTTGATGGGATACAAATAAGGACATACAATTACAATGGGTCTCTCTAACTCACTCCTAGGATCTCTCTAACTCACTCAATCTCTCAAGATCTAACTCAATTACAATGCATTCCACAACTAATACAAACTTTATAGAATTCCTTCAAAAATAGGAATTTCAAACATTTAGACAATTAATTCAAATGAACTCAAGACCCCTAGGTCTAGCCAAACCAAGTTGATTTTGGAGGCAGGATGCTCCTGCATCATCCAAGTATGAGTGTAAATTAATTATTTAAATATAAAGATCGCAAGAAATATGAAAACTTAAGTAACGTCAAAAACGTAAGTATTCAGAAACTTTGTGATCATACGAATTGACAACTGTGCCCTCTATCAAACAAACAACATTGTTGTGTGGTGTTGTTACTAATATGCATTGGTGCCACGTTTCTTGTCGCACCACTAAGTAGTTGTGTCGGGCGTCCCATAAGATGCTCTGCACTGGCTCAGTGTTTTTAACCACGTTGGTTCAGTGCTTTTAACTGCACTAGTTCATTTCGTTAACAAAGATGCACCGCAACGCTAAAAGTTATGGCACACAAAATCCATGGTTCCCTTTGTTAAACTGAAGCAAACGGTGCACAAGTTTTACCAGAGCGTCGACATGATGTCTAGCCATGCGTTATATTACTAACGCACCGCAAACAGGGCCTTACAGAAGATGAACCACAATGTTTAATTTTCAAAACATGTCACGTTGCGTACATTTAGCATTTATGCACCAGTGCGCCATGATTATTGTCGCATCGCCACAAATTACAACAGTGCATCTAATAAGTCACACCGCTCTAATTGATTATCAAAAATTCACCCCAGTGTCATTGTCTTTACAACACCAGTGATTTTGTTGGATTGATGAGCACTGCTAAGTTAAATTGCATAATCGCAGCTGAAGCGGTGTGATGTGTTGCTATTAACACAATGGTGCTATTGTGATAGTGGAGCACCAACATTTTGTTCCGTGGTACGTTGTAAAGGATATAGCACCATGCATGAGGCGTCAAATGAGATGCCCCTCTATGCCAAGTCAGGCAATATATGTTCCAGTGTGGTTTTGTAAGTAGTATCAATGCATTTGGTGAAAATGGTTGCACCGCTACGTTAAATTTTATAAATCTTTAAGTTAATTGTTCCATTAACTAATTGAAATGTATCATTGTGGGTCAAAGCCAATTGTGTACTGGTTGTGGGTCATTCTGAAGGATGCATCGCTTTGTTTTTATAATTGATTACGGTGCTCTTGCTTGAACAACACTAGTGCATATATATATATATGATACGCACAAATGGCAATTCTCATTGTTAATTTAACACCAATATGCACCACTTCGGGGCAAGCCAAAGTGGTTTGACGCACTGCGCGAAATTGAAAAAAAATGCCAAATTTCAAGCTAAATTCAAATTTTGATTGGATAAAAATGCAAATACGAAGGTCATAAACAATTCAACTGGCCTCTTATGTCCCGAGGAGGCATGATTTCACAGTTGAGAGGAAATTAAAATTCATGGTGATTTCCAAAATTTTGAAATGTGTGGAATCTACCAATGGAGGTTTCCAAGTTGGTGTAGAGCACTAGAAACAAGGTGTCGTCTGAAGGATTGTCCACATCGGTGTTTGCTTGAGAGTTTGGAAGGACGAGATGCACTGTAACAATGAAAATCGATTTGGTAATTTTTTTGTATTCACCTTATCGCAATGTGCTTGACAACGGTGACTCAGCACACCAATGCATAATGTTCAACGGTACTAATGTGCTTTATTTGTTGAATGTAATTTTTATTATAAAGTATGGCGGTGCTTTTGAACATTGACACACCGGTGCTTTAATGTTCATGTATGCACAAGTGCGGTTGTTTAAAATGGTTGCACCACTACATTAAATTTTATAGATTGTTAAGTTAGTGGTGTGGTTAATTAAGTTAAATGTACCAACGGGGGTCGAATCCAATTATGCATCAATTGCAGGGAAGGATGCACCACTTCGCTTTTTTATAATGTATCGTGTTGCTCTTTCTTGAACGGCACTATTGTGTACATATATAGGAGATGCACCAATGGCAGTTCTCATTGTGCATTTAACACAGTACGCACCACTTCGGGGCAAGCCGAAGCGTTCAGGTGCACTGCATGGAATTGGAAAAAAAAATTGAAAAAAATGCCAAATTCCAAGCAAAATTCAAATTTTGATTGGATGAAAATGCAAATAGGAAGGTAATAAACAATTTACCTGACCTCTTATGTCCCGAGGAGACATGGTTTCACTATTGAGAGGAAATGAAATTCGTGGTAATTTCCAACATTTGGAAATGTGTGGAATCTACCAATGGAGCTATCCAAGTGGTGTAGAGCACTAGAAACAAGGTGTCTTAGGAAGGACGATGAAAATCAGTGCTTGCTTAAGAGTTTGGAAGCACAGGGTGCATTGTAACAATGAAAATCGGTTTGGTGATTTTTTTTTATTTACCTTGCCATGCTACGCCTGATGACAACGAGGCGCACTGGTGCGTAATGTTCAACAACAGCGGTGTGGTTTATTTTGTGTGTGTAATTTTTATTATAAAGTATTTCAGTGCTTTTGAGCATTGATGCACCAGTGTTTTAGTGTTAATGTACGCACCTATGCATATCTACCTTAAAGACGCACTAATAAAAAAACCTCCACAAAAACCTCTTGTCTCCTGCCTCACCTCCACTATAAACAAAAGAGATATAGATTTTTCGAAGAGATTCCATAAAAATCTTCGCAAGAAAGCATTCTTCTTATAGTAAATAGAAAAATAATGTTTATACTTTAAGGCATTCAACATCTTATTATTTTATTAGACAATTCAACCACATCATTATTTTAATTAAAAAAAAGTCATTTCCATTATTAAAACCAAAAACACAAAAACAAACCATGTAAAAATGTAAAATCAAATACCTCGGAAAATACAAAATTGTAAATCTTTTATTCTATATTTATTAAATCTCAATCAAATATTAAAGTTTACTTCCACAAAATGACATTAATATAAAATTTTGGAAATTAAATACAAGTCCCCAATAAATTTGATGAAATCAAAACCGTTGGAATATATTTTTGTGATGTAACTTGACATATTTTTCTAAATTGCTTTTAGAAGTCTAGAACCAATTAAATACATATTCTACCAAATAAATATTTTATTGGTTTATTCTTCTTTTCACTTTAGCTTTGATTGCGAATTCCATTGACCACCTTTTCATGTATGGAATATTTATTCTTTCATGTGGGCATTCTCCTTCTCGTTGCTCATATGATCTTTCACACCTTTTCAACAACCTTGTTCTCTCTTTTACAAATATTTATTTATTATTAAATAAGGTGATTATTTGAAGATTGTGTAATCTTTATTGTTTCATCAAATGAAGGAAAGTGTTTTTATCATCATAAATGTGTGTTTTTTTTAATCAATACCTATTATTATACTGCATCCGGAAGTATATAGCGTTCATTTGGAGTGACTTGGTTATTAGTTTAGTTTGACTTAAAAATTTATGCAGTAAATTTAATGTTTAACATGAGAAACTAAAAATATTATTTTTTAATTTTTAAAATAAAGTATTTTTTTAACTAGTGAGTGGTTAGTAAGTTTAATCTGTTATTACACTTTTTACTGTGTTTGAGAATTTAAATTAATATTGAGACTAAGTTGCCACATCAGCGTTCACCTACCTCGTCAGTGTCGAGTCCTTCAATTCAAGAAGATGTCTANNCAATTCAAGAAGATGTCTACCAGTGCAGAGTCCTTTCAGAAATAATTTCTTCTCCGTCTCCACTGAGTAATTATTATGGTTCCTCTTATTCGGTGGGATGCATTTCCATTTTACCAAACTTATTTCAAGGATGCATAGCTCTCAATAAAAGTTCTTTTATTTTTACTTTGTTCGAAGGCAGTATATCGCAGCTTGCTACACTTGTTTAATACTACTTTAAAAGTTAAAGGTAAGTAATATTTATAAACCAAACTATTAAAAATAAAGTCGAATTTTACACTATAATAAATAATTTAAGTTTAATGTTTAAAAGTTAAAGGTAAGTAATATTTATAAACCAAATTATTAAAACATAAAGTCAAAATTTACACCATAATAAATAATTTAAGTTTAATAACTAAAAATATGTAATTCCTTTTTTACGTTTATAGGTTAAATTTGAAAAGAGTGGGGTATGTACACCTTTGCAATTTAAATAACAAAATGACTACATGAAAGTGGTCTTTTGTCCCACAAACAAGAGGGTTTTGTTACACCTCATATTTGAAAGGAAATGAGAGAGTAGACATGATTTTCTATCACACAAAACTGAACCGAGTATCTCATATTCAATCAACAATGTTACGTATAAATAGATCACGCTTTGGCTTAAGATAGACAAGCTATCTTAACCAAACTAACAACTTGTTGAGAGAATATCTCAATTACTCACTAATCTAGGAGCTAACTAGTTGGAGGAGATATCTCATGATCCAACTAGATCTAATAGACTAGAAGCAAACAAGTCACGTAGAGCACACTTTACCTTACAATTAACAAAAAATTATAACTTATGAGATGATGAGGAATAACATATTAACCAATAAGACAAGTAGGAGTTAATCATTACAACACCCCCTCTTAAAGAGTGCATGTCTCAATCAACATCTTTAACCATTTCGAAAATCTTGCAGGATTCAAACTCCATCAAGTTGTCACCTATTCCTTTGAAAGGTGTAGCCTCCCCGTTGTGATCCAAGTTTCCCTGCATCATTGGACACCATTAGCACTTTCAATGTCTCATAACCCTCGTAAAGGTATTATGTCAAACTTGTAGATCATGAATCTCCACCAAACTATTGGAGAGAAATCCCTACACACATATCTCATAACCCCAATGAGGTATAGTTTCTTTGATCCTCCAACATCCACACTAATTTATACAACCACACAAATGAGTTGGACTTGCACTAGATTCCTTCTAACTTTGAATATATAATTGCTTCATACCACTAAATCAATTCCATGTTTGTAATGACTGAACTACTATCCATTTTATGGACATACTTCCATATATTGAGATGCATAGGTACCCAACCATGATACTTACTAGTTCTCTAGGAAAATAGTCTAGATACATAATGTATCCAAGTACACTATAACCTTTTTCATTTGATTTGAAGATTCATCATCAACATTTATTTGACAAACAATTTTCACAATTTCGATATGTCTACTTGTCACCATTAACTCTTCCATTGATTCAATGTAACTAAACATTCTCTCTTGCATTACATGACTCATATTTAAAGTGTATTTCCTACATGGAGTTTCGAGCTTTTTTTTTTCCAACAGGAAAATTTCCCAATTATATATTAATATATAATTTGTGCTCATTACAAGTGTAATACAATTGCAAATAAGTACGAGTAATTTGTAACTTTCACCATTGGCGGTCTTTCAACCAACTTGGGGTGAAAGTTCAAATAGAAATACGAAGTAAAGAAGGGTCAATACAAAAACTATTGAAGGGTTGTGGAGAGAGCAGCCAAGAGATATTGATGAAGAAAGAGAGCCTGGAAATCAGAAAGTGTCCTGATTTCATTTCAAGAATTCCCACTGACTGGACTTAGTGTAGAGATAGAAAAAGGGGGGGACTTGTGTCCTTCTATCCAGAGATTGTAAGAGATGACTCCCAAAGGTTTCTGAAGTGTTGCCTTTGATAGATGATCAGAAGCATGATTATGTTCACGATGTATATGTATGTAGCTGAGCTTTTTGTATGTAGATTGTAAATGTCTAATTCTGACTTTCCATGCAAGGAGGGAGACCACTTAAGTTTTCCTATGTTGTTCAACCACTAAATGACAATTATGGGGAGGATATCTACATGGAGTCTAGAAGCGAGCTTACTTAGTCACATGGAACACCATGCTTCCATATCTTCTAAACATTTCTCCAATGAAAAAAAGTATGTCATTAATGGCATCGTAATGACTATTTCCATCCATAATGTCCGCTACCATGGATTTATTTTAGGTTTCCAAAGAGTGTTTGTTTAAGAGCTTTGTGCCCATGGTGCCAACTATTAGAAAATCAACTTTGTGCCTTGACAACAAACCTGATTTTCACCTATGCAATTTTTCCTTCACGGTCGCCACTTTCACCCAAAACATTGACATCTATCAATTATTCTTATTAGTCTTGATTCACCAAATATTTCATCACGCAATTAAGCCCTAGCTCGCTTTGATAGCAACACTTTTCTATGCAAAATTTCATACTCTCATCGTCTCGTAAAATATATCAACTAATAGATGTATAGAAATAAATCAAGGCTCTACATGCCCTAAAATTTGTGCTTACAAAGACGTTGAATTCGAGATCAAACTCCAAGGGTTGGATGACTAAGGGAATGATTGTTAGCAATATAGAACTTTAATAAACTAATGATAGCATGTACAGATAGCCAGCTGCGGTTTCTTATTTCACCATAGGTTGCTCAGTCCTGAAACAACTTTATCTGACAACAAGCAAACAACCCACACAACACACACAAATCTTCACACTAAACAAATAATCTACTCTCATTGAAGAAATAAAAAACAATCTATGCTCCTACTTCTACGTTAATCCTATATATGTACAAAGGATTAGGATTGCCAAATTTGCATGATCACACCATGAAAGGAAATGGGAGAGTAGACATGATTTTCTATCACACAAAATTGAATCGAGTATCTCATATTCAATCAACAATGTTGCATATAAATACATCGCACTTTGGCTTAAGATATGAAAGTTATCTTAACCATACTAACAACTTGTTAAGAGAATATCTCAACTACTCACTAATTTAGGAGCTAACTAGTTGCAGAAGATATCTCATTATCCAACTAGATCTAACAACATAGAAGCAAAGAACTCACATAGAACACACTTTACCTTACAATTAACAAAAAATTACAACTTATGAAATGATGAGGAATAACATATTAACCAATAAGACAAGCAAGAGTTAATCATTCCAACAATATTGTCCAAGGTTCTACATTATTATTTTCATCACATATATGATGGTTTGCCAGTGGTTCCTTGGAGATTTTGAGGGACTTGGGGGAAATACACCTTCATTAAGCTTTGTATCTTCTTGGCATTAGATATCTATGGTTGAGGACTCACTCTTCTTTGGAGGATGGTCATGTTGGCCCTTGGTCATGGAAGAAAGCGAAGATCGAGGAAGAAAAGGTCAAATGCGAACTGCGCGGGAGACATAGTGACTGTCACTGGGTCGAAGTAAGCAAAAGAGCAGAAAAGCCGGAGCAAAGTACAGAAAAGCAAGCCATTGGATGAGGAGATCGAGGATGACAAATCAACAAGGAAGATGGATCGAAAACAACTCAGCAAGCAGAGAAAACCATCATTGGATGCTTTGGAGCATCGTGCGAGAATGGAGGAAAGACAGGCTGGCGAAGCCCTGAAAAGGTGGGTCAAGTTGACCTAGGGTTTTAGACACCTAGGGTTTTGGGTAATTAGGGTTTTTGACACCTAGGTTTCTACCTAAGGTTTTCGATGAGGGACTATAATGTATAAATAGAGGTCGATGGGACCTAGATCGGGGCAGTACTAGTGTTGGGTATTGATATTGATTGTTGTTGGGTGAGAGATCATTTTATTGTGAGAGAGAGGAGTGTTGAGAATGAGAGCCTTCTGGTATTGTCAGATCTTCAGCTGGGTGCAAAGATCAAGTCCTGCAGTTGGGTGCGCAGGAAGGTGGGAGACAGAGAGAAGAAGAGAGAAGATCTGCTGACTAAGAGCGTAGATCAGAACTATAACCTTTATCTTAATATATCAGAAGCATAGTTATGTGGACGTATCCCTAGAGAGAGGGTGAACCACGTATATTTTGTGTGGTATGTGTGATTAATGCATGGATCTATGTCATTGTTATACTGTCATTTTCATTATTGTGTTAGATCATATTTATAGCTGCGCAGAGTAGATCTAGTTGTTAAGAGGTATATGAATGTTGCAATATTGTTGTATTATCTCCACTTGATATTCCCCTGGTTGTAGGCACCTCTTTCCTGCAACCCCCCTC
>CBVK0101910959.1:0-12574 GCA_900067695.1 Picea abies
CCAGCACTAATCCAGAAGGTCAAGAGAGTTGACAACATTGTATCCAGAGCAGTAGATCATTGGTTTAATAGTACCATTGGAGGGTATATCACCAAATTTGTTGTTGATAGGGTAGAATCATATAGCCAATCCAAGAGATACTTTTTCAAAGGACCCAGAGGAAAATTTTTGCACTTTCTGAAGTTGAGAATCAAGATGTTGTTGGATGAAAAGAATGTCTCGAAGATACAGTAGATTGGTTGGACTTGAAAAGACTAATGTTCAGAAATTTAGATAGCAATAGTGATACAGAAGCTGGACATACCCACAGTGGAAGAGTACTCAGATGGGTTCACCTTGAGAACCTGTTTAAGAAAAACTACGGAGAAGAGGGTTTCTACAGTGGAGAAGAGGTAGAACTAACCGATGAAGAACATTCAGAACCCACCAGAACATAAGAAGGGGAAGCTAAAGAACTTTGTCAAAGCGAGCCAAAAACCTCAGGAACTATGCATATTACTAAAGTAAGTAACATTAACCCTCTTGTTGTTTCAATAGCACTAAGCAACCAGAATAGCTAGAACCACCAAAGTCTTCAGAGTGTTGTTACTAGCAACTTAGCCTATACTCAGACAGAAAGCCTAGGGAACTCTATGGAAGATGAGATGAGGCTCCCTATCTTCAAGGGAGATGGATCTGAGAATATCGATCAAAATTGGTTCCTGTGTGAGGCCATGTGGAATATTAAAAGTATCACCGACGAAGCCATCAAGAGAACCCAGTTCAACACTACGCTAAGGGACCGCACGCTGAGCTGGTACATGAAACTTGTCCAAGGACTGGCGCAGCCTAAGCCACTGAATGAGATCAAGAATGTGTTGATTGCAGAGTTTAAGAAACCTAATTCAGAGTCACAATGTATTACAAAACTAAAAGAGATCAAACAAAAGGTAGCAGAACCTGTTTGGGAGTTCGACCAGAGATTCAAGACCCTAACAGGACGATTAACTTTTCAGATCCCCAATGAACAGAACAAAGAATGGTTCATCGCGGCGTTGTTACCACACATCAAATTCCCTCTGATGCAGCAAAATATTTCATCGCAGGCAGAAGCTTTGGAGATCGCCATGAATCTTGAATCAACACCTATGGGGGAATCTAGCTCAGGCATGAGCCAGATCTTGAGTCAGCTGACTAGTTTGTCTCTGCAGGTCGAGGATATGAAGAAGGACAAGGGGAAGGACAAAAGAGAAGATATTTGGTGTGTAATATGCAGATCCGAAGGTCATGATAAGGAACATTGTCCCTTATTTCATGAGTATTTGTCCTCAGGAGCGCCAAGCCCCTTGAAGCAAGTTAACCTGCCCTAGTGCGATGCATGCAGAAATAGGCATCACCCACATGAATGCTATTACATGAAGAAGTATGTCCAGACACCCACAAACTTTTATTGCACATTCTGTAAATCAATGGGGCATGATGATCGAGATTGTAGAGCTTACGATCTCATGCATGAGAGGTTGAGGCACATATACAATATTCAAGGCGAAGTACAGCAAGAAGGAAACACTCCGCAGTACAAATTTCTAGGGAGAGGAAACTTCAACCCTCGCAGTGGATACAGAGGAAGGGAGAGGAAACTTCAACCCTCGCAGTGGATACAGAGGATGAGGAGGAGGAGGAGGTATGGGCCGAGGCCGAGGACAAATAATCTGTTATAACTGCACGCAGTCGTGACACTTCGCAAGGGATTGTCAAAATCCTTGCACAACCTGCAGTTATTGTAACTCTTTCGAGCATGTCATAGAAGAATACCCTGTGTTGCTGGCTAATCTTTAGGAAAGACGAGGATCTTAGTAGAACCCACAAGTGCAATTGATATATGCTGAACCGCGTAGAAAAAACCTATATTCGTTGTTATTACTCGAGGAGGCGCTGCTACAGGAGAAGATAGAACAATCCAAAGAAATATCACATAAGAGTCAGGTATCAGGAAAGTTGTGGAGAAGACTCGGGCTTTTGATGCAAGGAAAGAAAGACAAATATTTGAGGAAGCAAGATAGGAGTTCAAGGGGGACCAAGGATACTCATCTAAGACCAGAAATAAAAGAGTATGCAATGCCTCAGGCATTTGATCAATCGACTTCACCGAGAGAAGGAAAGGAGGTAAGTAAACTCATCAAATTTTTGTACACTTGTCTTAAGTTAATTTGGGATGAGAATGTTGTGCAAGAGTTACAGAACCTAATCAGGCAGTATGATCTAGGAAAGGTAGACCCCTTACTAAATAGGGTAGTACACTAGATTGGTAAGAAGAGAAGAACAAACAAAGAATTACATTTGAATGCTCAAATAGGATAATATGATATAGAGTATGTGGCCCTCGACTTAGGGTTGAAGGTCAATGTCATGACGAAGAAAACTTGGGCACTAATGGGAAAACCGAAGTTGATCTATTCCCATATCAGGCTTAGAATGGCTAATCAACAAGTTGTCATCCCATTTGGACAATTGGATCATGTCCCTGTGGACATCGACGGAGTTAGGACCTTTGCAGATTTTGAGGTAATTGAAATTGTTGATGATAATTGCCCTTACCCTGCATTGCTAGGAATAGATTGGGCCTTCGACAATTCTACTGTTGTTGATTTAAAGAAAATACACATGACATTTGAAAGAGCTATCCTTAGGGCCATTGAACCCTTATATCCATATGAGGGTTCGTGATATACAGAGCCCATCAGAGAAGAAGACCACGCATATGAGTTGGAAAACATATATAAATTAACAGCCAGACAGCAGGATTATATCAACCCTACTGCTGATGGAAATCTAAGTTCGTGAAGTGATAACGCGTGTTCATCAGATTCAGAAGAAGCATTGGAGAACTGGAAAAACCAGATGTATGAAGTATCCACAAGGAGATGTGCTCAATTGACCAGAGAAGTTCACTGGATTGGCACAACAATAAGTAACTTGCCTACCTTTGATGGTCTGAACCCTCTAGAATCCTTCCTCTCATATTTTGAAACAAGTGTACCAACACAACAAAGGCTATTGGCTATGGATGAGGCCCTGAAAGCTACACCAGCAAGATGGTCGGGGACACACAAAAGCAATATTACAGACTGGACACAATGTTGAACCTTGATGACAATGCGGTTCTCAGCACAAGTAGGAAGCTACGAAGTGAGGTGCATAGGTCGAAGCTCCCCAAAGGACCATGTGCAAATCTGTGAAGAAGCCTGGAGTGACATTCCTCGAGAACAATGGGTACACAGATTCATTAACACGCTAGACACGACCCCTATTAACTGGTACCTTCAAGCGGAGTTGCGCCTCATCACTGCAGAATTGGAAGGTATGCTTCAGAATTTTGTAACCACCTTTTTGTTTGAAAGTTAATTTCCTTCAGTAGATCAAGCACTACAGATTGTGAGGAAAAAATTATTTAAGGAGGCATCTAACCTCCCTTTGGAGCAAGAAGAGGACGAATGGACTGCGCCATTCCAAAAACTACAAGGATGTTACAACATTAATGCCGACGTAGATGATGATCTGAGGAAGGTAAACATTGCTGAGACAGAAGGCCATAGGGATGTGGAAGGAGCAGGAGTTGAGTTTTCATTCATTGGACAACCGATCAAGATAAATAAAGTCAATATTGAGACAGAGGAGGCACCGAAGCTTTCCAATGTCGGAGATTATTGGGATGCTACTACCAATGACAAAATTACAGAATTACTGCACGAGTATCAGGACTTGTTTCCGACCATGTTCATTGATATGAAGGGTATAAAAGGACCTATGGGAGAAACGAGAATACCTTTGAAATGAGATGCAAAGCCAGTCAAGAAAAGACCCTACAGATTGAACCCGAAATATAAGGAAAAAGTGAAGATTGAGCTCGACAGAATATTAGAAGCAGGGATTATTGAACTTGTCGAAGAGTTGGAGTGGATCAACCCTATGGTGGTGCAAGACAAGAAGACAGATGAGATCAGGATCTACATAGATCTCGGGAAGTTGAATGATGCTTGTTTTCATGATCCTTTCCCTACACCATTCACAGACGAAGTGTTGGATAACGTGGGAGGCCAGGAAGTATATTCTTTTATAGATGGATTTTCAGGATACCATCAAATCTGAATTGCCAAGGAGGACCGCCACAAGACCACATTTTCCACAGAATGGGGATCCTACCAATACACAGTGATGCCATTTGGACTGAAGAATGCCCCAGCCATCTTCTCGAGGGTGGTGGTCGAAGCATTCAAAGAATTTTTGCATAAGTTTTTAGAAGCCTATTTTGATGACTAGATTATTTTTAGTTTGCTAAAAAATCATATTGAATGTCTAAGACTAATGTTGGACAAATGCAGGCAGTGTCAAATTTCTTTAAATTTGAAGAAGTGCATCTTCTTCTCACCTTTTGGAGTATTATTAGGACATATTGTATGCAAGCAAGGATTGTTGGTCGATCCATCAAAAATTGCAATTATAGTCGACTTACCGCCTCCTACTTCAATCAAACAACTATGCACTGTGCTAGGACATACTGGCTATTACAGAAAATTTATCAAAGGATATGCTCGGATTACTACACCAATGGAGAAGTTATTAAAGAAAGATTGTCAGTTTGGTTGGACAGACGAATGTCAGCAGAGCTTCAACACACTGAAACAGAAGATGGTTACAGCACCCATTCTGGTCTTTCCAAACTGGAGCAAAGAATTTCATGTGGATGTCGATGCGTCTTCTATTGCATTAGGAGAAGTATTGGCACAACCTGGAGAAGGGGAGATCAACCATCCATTATCATTTGCTGGCAGAAATCTATCTACAGCTGAAATCAATTACACTACTACAGAGAGAGAAGGATTAGCCATGGTGTACATGCTGCAAAAATTACGCCATTACTTACTAGGAGGACACTTTAAAATGTTTACTGATCATTCTGCATTGAAGTACCTAGTCAACAAGCCAGTGTTGGGGGGGAGAATATGTAGATGGCTTCTCTTGTTTCAAGAATATGATTTTGAGATCATAGTTAAGCCAGGAAGAATGAACAAGGGACCCGACCACTTATCAAGGTTGGAACATGGCGAAGAACCCAACAGTCTGGAGGATACACTACCGGCTGCACAGCTGCTCGCCATTAGGAAGATGGATGACCACTTCACAGACATAGTCCAATTCCTGTCAACAGGAATGGCTCTAAGTGAGTATACAATTTCCCAGAAGAAACAACTAGTGGTGCGCACTGCAGACTTTTCACTGATAGTTGGTTAGTTATATAAGATGGGACCTGATGAGATACTAAGAAGATGTGTGATGGAGGTAGAGCACTTGCTGATCCTCGCAGAAGCTCATGAAGGCATCACAGGAGGACATTACGCAGGGAAAGAAACTGCGCAGAAGGTTCTGTGAGCTAGCCTTTGGTGGCCTACGTTACACAGAGATGCTAAAGAGTATGCCAGAGAATTAGAAAACCATCCCGAAGAGATGAAATGCCACTAGCACCGCAGATGACCCTACAAGCATTTGAAAAGTGGGCCATTGACTTCATGGAACCTATAAACCCACCAAGAAAGCGCACAGGAGCAAGTTACATGATCACTGCGACAGAATACCTGACTAGATGGGCCGAAGCAAGAGAAGTCAAGGAATGTAGTGCAACTACAGCTGTGCATTTTATATTTGATGACATAATAACCAGGTTTGGATTCCCTAAGGTCCTTATGAGTGATCAAGGTTCACACTTCATCAATTAGACAGTTGAAGCCTTGACTGAAGAATTTGCAGTTCACCATCAAAAGAGTACACCTTACCATCCACAAGAAAACGGAACGGTTGAAGCATTCAACAAGATCTTGGAGACAACATTGAGAAAGATTTGCAGTGTGAACAGGGATGACTGGGATTTAAGAGTACCATCCGTACTCTGGGCTTATAGAACCACTTGCAAGAAATTATTAATGCAGACCCCTTTCAAGTTGGTTTATGGCCTCGAAGTTGTTGTCCTGATGGAGTACTTGGTACCAAGCTTAAGAATTGTTTCATTTATAGACATGGATGATATTGGCGTTGTTCGTGAGAGGATTTCCCAGTTGGTTGAACTAGAAGAAGACAGATTTATTGCAGGATTCCATCAGCAAGTACAGAAGGAAAGAGAGAAGGCCTATCATGACAGACACATCAAGAAGAAGGCATTTAGGCAAGGTGATTTAGTACTGGTGTATGACAGTAAATTTATAAGACATCCATGGAAGTTCAGAACACATTGGCTTGGACCATACGAGATCGCCTATGTTACAGAAGGAGGAGTTGCATAGCTGAATACATTGAAGGGAGAATAGAAGGAAGGATTAGTGAATGGGAGACAGTCGAAGTTGTATTATGACAACCAGCTACCTCGCAACTCTCAGTAAAAGCAAGGAGAAAAGGGTCCAGGTACCAGGTGCAGTTGAAACTGGGTACCAGACACAGAAAAGATAGTCTACACAAGGATGGGAAGGAGGCATAAAGTAGAAAGAAAAGGCTACACTACGTAGTCCAAAGTCGAAGAGAAACGAAAGGATCAGATCTGAAGTGCCTCGGGACAATTCACAGGTGAGTGTTGGGGGCCTGTTGGCCCTTGGTTATGGAACAAAGCAAAGATCAAGGAATAAAAATTCAAACACGAACTGCACGGGAGACACAGTGACTATCACTGGATCGAAGTAAGAAAAAGAGAAGAAAATCTGGAGCGAAGTATGGAAAAGCAAGCCATTGGATGAGTATATCGAGGATGACAGATCAACAAGGAAGATGGATCAAGGACAACTCAACAAGTAGAGAAAACCACCATTGGATGCTTTGGATCACCAAGCGAGAAGGGAGGAAAGACAGGCTGGCAAAGCCTTGAAAAGGCGGGTCAAGTTGACCTAGGGTTTTTGACACCTAGGTTTCGACTTAAGGCTATCGGTGAGGGACTATAATGTATAAATAGAGGTCGAGAGGACCTAGATCGGGGTGGTACTAGTGTTGGGTATTGATATTGATTGTTGTTGGTTGAGAGATCATTGTATTGTGAGAGAGAGGAGTGATGAGAGTGAGAGCCTTCTGGTATTGTAAGATCTTCAATTGGGTGCGAAGATCAAGTCCTGTAGTTGGGTGCGCAAGAAGGTGGGAGACATAGAGAAGAAGAG
The DNA here is from genome assembly GCA_900067695.1 of Picea abies. Lineage (NCBI taxonomy): Eukaryota > Viridiplantae > Streptophyta > Pinopsida > Pinales > Pinaceae > Picea > Picea abies. The sequence continues at coordinate 7,170 of CBVK0101910959.1, forward strand.
AGAATATTTGTTGACTAAGAGCGCAGATTAGAACTGTAAGCTTTATCTTAATATATCAGAAGCACAGTTCTGTGGATGTAGCCCTAGAGAGAGGGTGAACCACGTATATTTTGTGTCGTATGTGTGATTAATGCCTGGATCTCTGTCATTGTTATACTGTTATTTTCATTATTGTGTTAGATCAGATTTATAGTTGTGCAGAGTAGATCTAGTTGTTAAGAGGTATATGAATGTTGCAGTATTGTTGTATTAGCTCCACTTGATATTCCTTTGGTTGTAGACACCTCTGTCCTGCAAGCCCCCTCTTAGTTGCTTCGGGTGAGACTACATGAAAGGGCCAGCAGCTAGGGCTTATTGGTGCACTCTTGGAGTGAACCCTGGGTCTTCCCCTATGCCAACAGGTCATGATTCATGGTCCGCTTATGGTCACTGATGCTTCTTTCATGTTATAATTATTTTGTTGTGATATCTTTGTTGTATGTTTTCAAGAAAACAAAAAAGCATGACTTAGCAATGTAAAATAATTGACATTCAAAATACACATTTTTTTATAATAATTATGATTATGTTTCAACAAAATAATTTACTATGATCACAGTTCCACTACAATCAAAGTTCTATGTATGGTGGAATTATATCCCCTAGATTTTTCCTATCTCTAAATTAAACCAAAAACTCAAAACAAAAAATCATAGTTTTGATTCGGTCACACTTTTGGTTTCTTGTTTCATTGAATTCCAACATAAATGAGATAGTTTTCAAAGACTTAGTCTAAATGTTCTATGCTTTTACCCTCCTCAAGTCACTTTTTCCAACAAGTTTTGCCCAAAATCTAGCCAGAAATTTAGAAAATTACAGATTTTAGTGGTTGAGACTACATATTCCTCATGCCATGGGGTTTTTTAGGGCACCAAATTCATTTATGCATTCAAAAACACGATTTAACCAATGGAAAGTTGTTATTTTGCCAACAATTTCCTTACGAGATTTCAGTGATAGTCGTCGAAAAGTAAAAAATGTAGAACGTTTAGACTACGTCATTTTCAAATATCCAACATGGTATTTATAATACATTAAAGTAATAAATTCATTAACTATCAAAAACACTAAAGAACTATAATTAACAAAATCTTTTTTTTAATTAAAAAATTTAACTTTAATTTATTGGTGAAAGATCTACAAACTTCAACATTGCATTATTGTTGCACTGAGAGGAACTCTAATACCTAGTATGGGGAAGATGTTGTCACATACATACGTACATAATGATACATTAAAAGAAAAATAAATCAGTTTTGTTAAGCGCAAGTTGCAGGTTGGGAAAAGCCCGACCCAATTACAAGGCGAGTGCTACAACTACACCCAATGTCACCTCGATGTAGGTCCCGCACGATGTAGGTCCCGCACTTCAAGGGTGACTAGGACACTCTAGGGAGGCGATCTCAGTGAGCCTAGGGGTATGAGATGGATATAGATAGAGATGGAAGTGGAGCCCGTAGAGATCAAGTCTAAGTGGAGTGAAATGTGTGGAATGAAGTCTTGGGAAGGTCATGTTAGCACATACAATTGTAGAGGTAAAAAAGAGTCACTTTGGTTTTGTTTTTGAGCCACACCTTTGATCCTTACATCATTACCTTGACATGTCACACCTCCAAGTTGTACACAAGTTTCTCCTTGTCACCATCCATCCGTTTAAGTGTCAAGTCAAAGTTGGGTGTATGTGCTTCCAACTCACTAGGAGAGTTCACAACGTACTGTAAGTACCTCATGCATTCATTTTTCATCATTTGCAATTTATGGATCATGTCAAAAGGATTTTATAGTTTTTAGAGCCTATTTTTAACCAATTTTCATGGATCATGTCATCATATTTCCTCACAGTCTCCTCAAAGTATGCAATTCTTGTTTGAAACAGGAACAGCGAACTGGTAGACAGGCATTGCGAACTGGCGTTGTGGACTGGTTGAAGATGAGTGTTGGAGGTTGGACAACTTACAAACACCCATGTGCAAATTCAAATATACCAGCATCAATTTTGGTCAAGTTCTTGTTTCATACATTTTACACATTTTTGGTGATTGTTATGTTTTGCAAACCATGATTATCAGTTTGGGTGTTTTCCTTTAATCAATATTATTAAGATTATCAAGTTTAAAACATTTTTGGACACCTGATACAATTTTGATATGTTAAAAACTTTGGTAAAGTGAAACAGGATGTTACAGGAAAGTTCGCAGTGTCGGAGCTGCGAACTGGTAATTTATGACAGTTTGTAAGCATTAGCACACAACATAGGATTGTTTTGATCATAACTTTTGAATGCCAATCTTGGTTCCTCTGAAATTTGGTATGGAGGAAAAACACGATTTTTTGACTTGCTGACAAAAATTCATCCCAAACCACTTTGTAGTTTGGGAGAAAATTCAAAATAATCACCTATAGGAAAGTTCACAACGCATGTTGTTACTGGCGATGTGAACTCTAGCACTCTGACACATTCGAGCTATGGGAGGGTTTCCAATTGTCAGGGAAGGTTTGAATGGTTTTCTAGGATTTAGTTGGACATGAGGGACATGTGTTCCATCTCCAGATCAAGCAGAATGACCTATTTCAAAGGGAATTTATCACAATAGACAAGATCCCAAAAAATAAGAATTTGTTAGTTTTTTGTTGGAATCTTTTGTAATAAGACTCCTAAATGGAGGAGGATCCTATGTAGCTCCTTGGTTTCGACATCCTTAGGGTAGATAGAGATCATTCAATATATATGAAAGTTGATTTTGATAAGGAAGAGATTGGATTCAGATCCAAGAGAGGAGAGAACTAGAGGGGCAGTTTAATTGCTCATTTGTAAGCCTGAGGGCATGCTTGTAATGACATTTTCTGCCATTAAAGATTCATGAGAGTTGTTATTAGATGGTCTTCTTTGTTTTCCCATTTCTTTGTTATCTTCTTGCTTGAATATATTGTAGGTTTTAAGGATCATAGCTGCCATTGATTGATGGATTCATGAACATCAGAGGATCTGTTGTAGCTTGCCCATTAAATCATTGTTCACTGTTTAAGCAATATTTAATCTATTGTAGAAAGGATCTATGTACAATGGATGTTCTTCCTTTTTTCATATTCACTATGATTCTACTCATCATTATATATCCCATTTGTCTGATATATAGTTTGATTTCCTTTGATCTGTAGGATGTTATGACTCCATGCCCAATGGAATGTCTTTGAAGACATTTTGTTTCCCTCTCCCTTTCTTTCCCAGCCTTGTTTATCCACATAATCAAACCAATTTAATCCATTTATATTCTTATGGGTATTGGGCTTTCACTTACAATAGTCTAAGTGTGACTCTCAGTGCTAACAGGTCCAAGGGTTGCCAAGTATGTTGAGTGACCTGCAAATGGTGAAATACTTGCCTGAGACACAAGAAAAAACACTTTGCAATTATGTATGTTAGTTGGATCAGAAATTTAAGCTTGTTGTCCCTAATTTGAAGAAATAGATAACAATATATATCAGCAATAACATGGTACTATAAGTTTCTCAATAAATCCTAAAGATCAAGTAGAAAATGCAAGAGAAAGACTAGTAAATGACTAGCTAAACTCAAGACAAAAACCAATATTCTAGCATGAAAGGATAAGGCTATTGTAAACACTTTTCTGCATAAAATTATATCAGCCTTATGTTTGTAACATTCAATGTACTACAGCAAGAAAATCAGCCACTGAAATCCCCTCAAACTTTGCCAAAAAGTGCACTAGACCAAGAAGAATAATTGTGCAAGCTTTGAGCAAAATCCAATGGTTGATAAGAGAGTTATTCAAGAAAATGAGTTAGGGTTTTTTCAGCCCTAATGGCTGAAGATGTAATTTTGTAACAGCAGCAAGAAGTATCCCCTTGATGGGGATGCCCCAATGGCTATGCGGTGCCCAAGGCATAAGGAATACAATCCACTTTGCAATAAGTAAAAATGACCAAAAATAATGTTTCCCAATGAAATATTTTATTTCTCCAGTACAATAATAAATGACTAGTGCTCTTAATTATTGGGTTAATGGGGTCATGAAAAATAAATAGCTAGAGAAGCTACCTCCTTGGGGGTGTAATCCCTTTTACTTCCCAAGGCAATTTCTCTAGCTAGGGTTTGAGCTGAGAGGGTGTATGCCCTTATATTTCTCTTAGAAAACCCTCATTTAACCAATAACATGAAGCATAAAGTGATGAAGGCTATGGTGGAGGTGTATTCCCTTATACTTCCCACCTAGATTCTAGCACAATGACCTTGACTTGAAACAGATGATAGCATGAGAGTAAAAACCATACCAATTCAAGGGAAAATGGCAAGATAATCCACCACAATAGCAAGAGATAAGCCTTCCAAGGGTAACGCATCACTCCCATTAACCGTAACATCAAGAGATAACCATAAACAATATCCTAAAAAGACAATTTTTCCAAAGATAACGAAAAATTCATACCAATACTTCTCACAATAAGGGAGAGTTATGTTAAAATGAGATCTTATGATCTCTTATTTATACAAATGTCACCATGGTGACTTGTCCATAAATTAAGGGGTAAACCACAATACTAGAGGTCAACAACTTTAATCTTTCCCCCTTTAACAAATTAATATTAAACAATTCAGTTAAAGTTTCACTTTTGCACAAATAAACCCTAATTTTACATGGACGTCTTCCCTTTAGGGGACATTTTTCCACTTGGAAGAAGTTGTTGGTGTTGGAGAAGCATGGGTAGGCCTCCAAAGGCCACATGTCAAGCATCTAGACAATCTCTTCATGGTGAATACCTTCTTCTCCTCAAAACACCCATGTGCCAATGAGTGGCACCTCACCACCAAGCCCTAACTCCCCTAGGTGACGCCATACCTCTAGGAGTGACGTTTTGCCTCTCCTAGGAAAAGTGTTTGGCATGTGGGGGATAGGAAATGTCATCCAATTCATCCTCAAGGCATTCCAAGTTTTATCTCTCTAATCTAGCATGTGGGCTCTTGGCATCCAACCTGTGGGTTTGTATCCCCATGGAAGCCAAAGCTAGGCTTGTTCTCCCAAAACTGTCCACCAACTAGGTCCTGCAAAGACAAATGAGCACGCCATCAAAGGATCTCAAGTCATAAAATCATGATAAGTGAATCCAATCAAAAAATGAGCCACCTAATCATGTGCATCAAAGATCACTATATCAAACAATTAATTTCTCAAAGATACTATGCAACTTGTCAAGCTTGATTATGGGAGGGTTGACGAGGTGTCATATTGGGTAGATCTTACCCTAGGTCAAGGAGAGTTTCCAAGAGATCCCTCTCTAAGCCATGTAAAGTGGATGAAGTGGTTGGGGTCAAGACTTAATGGGCATAGGGCTCATGACATACAAGA
>CBVK0101910961.1:0-14267 GCA_900067695.1 Picea abies
GTAGGGGTACCATTTGGAAGGGGGAAAATTATAGCAAAGAAACTCTGCCCATTTGCCAAATCCATTTGTCCCAACCCTTTAGCCTTTCCTCAAGCCTAAGGAGAATTAACGCAAAGAAGTTGGAGGACAAAAGAAGAGGAGGAGCCCAGGATCAGGATCAAGGAGCGGTGGCCGGTCTCGACTTTGATTGTAAGTTGATTCATTTTAAAAATAATAAAAGAATACTTTTCCCATCCCAATGCATGAGTTATCTATGATTTGTGTAATTTATGCTTAATTTCTAACCCTCAAGTAGAAAAGTAGCATGCATGCATAGTGTTTTGTCGTGATTGTAGGTTAACTTTGGAAGGAGCAGCGCAAGTAAGTGGGCAAAGCGCAACGGAGGATCTACACCAAACATCAGTAAAAAGGTTAGTAGTTCCTTTCCATGCATGTGTCGTGAAAGAGGGGTTTAAGTTTTGGGTGGTAGGTTAAAAAGTCATTTCTTCACGGTCAAAATCTGCATGCAAATCTTACCCTAGTTTGCTAGTCCGTAGGGTATTTTTCCCAACAACATACAGCCAGACACCTATCCAGTGAATGGCCAAGATCTGAAAAGGTATTTCTCTTGATGACAATCCTGTGTATACTATGTAAATATTTTTATTTTGTTTGCTTTTCTTTTACTGTTTTGGTTTTGATTTTTCCCCTTGTACTTATTAGTTTTGTTTTTTGAAATACACATACCTGCATTTTCAACTGTTTAGACAAAGAAAACAGAAAATTCTGTCACTGAAATGACTACTAAAACTTGTCTAAACATCAATTGTAATATACTTCTGAAATTTGCAGCCATGTTTGAAAGAAGTTAACTGATTTCGATCTATGAGTAAAGCCTGTCACGATCATCCATTATCTTCTTATGTTGTCCCTGTTTCTTAAGGGAACAACTCAAAAGATGTCTCCCTACCTTAGAAGGTCGGTTTTGTAAACAAACCATCTATGAATCTTAATGAAGGACAGTTTTAAAAATTCTTTCAAGGTCTATAAAAACATGTCTAAAATATCATAATTTTCAGCGTCACCCCGCTCAATTATATATCTTAAAAAAACTAAATTAAATCACAAAAGAGCTGTGGGAAGTCCTTTTAAACCCACCAGGATGCTGAACAGGTCTACTGGCAGCGAGTAAATGCATGCATGATGCCAGGACAACTTCGTCGGGGTACTGAACAGATCTACTGGCAGCGAAGCAATGTTGGGTTTATAAAAATTCGTAAGTATGAAATCTCTTGGCTTTAAAATGTCCTTTATTTTGATCTGGAATTTCTTAGCAGGATACAGATATCAGAGTGGGTTAAATGGCAACCCTGTCGAGGCTATGAACACCTGCTAGCAGCAGTGGCTCTGTCAACAGTATTGGAGATTTTATCTTTAATATCGTGGCTTGCATGTCTTAAGACTGTTATCAGTTTTCATCCTTTAAACACTCCTGTAATATTTGGTTAATGATGGTGTTTAAACAATTTTCTGGTTATTTTTTGAGTCATAATTATTCTCATTATTATAATTTGAATTTGTTATTTTGGTAGAGATAACTGCTTCTACCAGTGTGTCGCCATTGTTAGCAACCATTTCGTATTTTTATCCTATAAGCTGCCTACACAAGTGTTTTGGAACCCTTGATTCTCATTGCAATCTTTTGATTAAAACAACACTATTATCTTGCGCATTCGCACACTTGCCTTTGGTTTTCGTTTTCATGAATGCAAGCATGAAAACCTTGGTTCGAATTCATGTCAATGGCACTAAAATCGTCGCTAGATTATTATGGTTACTCTTGTTTATGTGGTCAATTCATTTCTAATTCAATTATGGTCACACAGTTGGCAAGACACCAAAACCTTTACTCATTTGGCATTTTTTTTTTTTTGTTAATATGACTTCATTTTTATAAGATTGTGATGGTATTCTAATGATTGTGATTGAGTCCTTGATTCAATGGTGGTTTGATGTTCTATTGTTTTTTGATCAACTTCAATGGTTTCATAACAACACATTAACATAGTGATCAAATCCTTAGTGCAATGATTTCCTACAATGCATAAGCTTTATGGTCAAATATTTGGTGCTAAATTCGAAATATGGTTTTGTTTTAAATCATGCAAACACTATAGATTGTACAAATATTTGAGTCGACTCATCATAGTTTTCAATGGTTGTTTTATTGGCATTGTTTTTAACATATACCAATAGTGATTTGAATCACCATATGCGTCGTCGATTTTACATTTGGATATGACTGTTTTGCATGGGTTTATTGCCTTCCACCACCCTCGCACACTTAGGCATTAATGCCTGCCTTGTATCTCGAGTTACCTCTATTGGTTTCGGGGAAGCCTGTCAGCTATCGGTCCTGCGTATACCCTGTCCAAACCCTTGTCCATTTACCCGGCTCACTGTGTGTTTTGTTCTATGGCACCTGTCGTGCACATAGAACCTATTGGTATCCAAACGCTACTACTATTCGACAATGCTCATGAAGACCTGGAGAATAGTGGCTAGCTATTTTTTATCCAACAGTTTGAGGGTTTCAACCTTTCGGTCGCCCAATAGTTTTCCCTTACCTTCGACGGATGCAGGGCTAAGGTCGGAGACATACAACTCGAGCTAAATGAGGAATTCCTTAACTCAGCTACAGGCTTACCAGCTACAGGGCAAAGGTGGTTTAAGAATTCTAAAGTAGATGAAGTCCCATGGCTGCTCCTATTCACATCAAGGAATATGTTAGTTGTGATAGAGGTATGCCTATCACTACTCTCAAGTCCCGATGGCATGATCTATTAGCAATTGTTAAGCAATTCGTCACTTGTGAAGGTCGTTATGGGTTGGTGTTTCTGTATCATCTTAGGTTTCTAATGAATTTTATAGACTACCCCCTGAATATGCTGCACTATCTCCTATGCAGTCTTTATAAAATGTCCAGACGATTTAAGCGTGAGAAGGCTGATAGCATCCTTTTCCATCACTGCTTGATCAAAATCGTGATTTTCCATCATTTAAAGCTTAGTGGTGACTATTGGCAAGCCTTCCTATCAAGGAATGGATTTTCCACCCTCGAGTGTGTTCTAATGGATAAGTCTGTGGTCACTGAAACACTGGTTGAGCCTATCGTGCCACCTCCTACCCTTCTACCCCCTGTCAAACCCTCGAATTTCCCCAACATTGACCTACTCGATACCATGGCCGACCCGTGTGCTAAAGACAATACTAAGACCATCAAGAGGCTTGTAACAAAGAAAGGAAAAGGTGATACTGGTGTCAACAGTAAGGGAAAGAAGAATGCACGTTGGATATCCAGATGTCCCTGGAACAAGCCCAAACAGAGCACTGAATAGAAACCTATTGTGTTGAGCGAGGACAAAGACTCTGAGATTGAACTCTTCTTAGCCGAGGAATACCCTTACTCTCATGGCCTCTGCTATGTGGAACCATTTGACTATGTTTCCAACATACCTCTATGCCTCAAGAACGACCCTAACTTCCCGGGAATTAAGCTTCACAGTCGAACCCCTGATAACTTGATAGAACCCTCACTTGTAATTCCATAGACCGATCAATCACTGTGTACTCAATGCAATTCTTGGCTTGAACGTTACTACATGGATGTTCCCCTGTTGCAATCTAAAATTAAATCATTAGAGGTATGAGTTACTGTGTTGTCAAAGGAGAACGACATGCTACAAGCCAACGAGAAGAAGCAAAAGACCACCAGTTCAATTGTCTTCAGAAATGTTGAGGCAACAACTGCTTTCGTCAACTCAAAGTTATCCTGACCGAATCGTTTTCCTACTGCCCAGGTATTTATTTCAACATCGATTTCATTTTATGAGTTGGTTTGAATTAATATAGTCGATTGGGTTTTCTTTTGTTTAGTTCTGTTCGAATAGATTCAAGAAACGATTCTGTTTCATTTTGAATGAATATTTTCTTTTTGGATTATGATTGCATTCAATCTGTACAAAAGATTTGTTTGTTAAAATCGTATAGCTATGTTCTGATTGAATCAATATTAATACGATTTGATTGTTCCTAGATTAGTATAATGATTGTGTCGGCCTTGAGTCAGTTCGATTCATTTCTGTTTGGTTTGATTCACAAACGATGTTTCATGCCTTGAATTAGCATAATCATTTGTGTATGAGTTGGATTACTATCAAAGATAGGTTTGATACGACGCTGTTAGTTTTGGATTTAAAAAACGATTATGTTGAGTGTTGGATTGACATATTGTGTCTATATTGAATTCGTACTAGAGATTTTCTTGATATTCGTTTATGGTCTGTTTCGATTGAAATTGATTCAAAAAAATGATTTCGTTGGTTTTGAATTGTCAAAACGATTCTGTCTGCTTCAAATTGGTAATAAAAAGTTGTTTGACAGATTGTACATATCCCTGTTATCATTTGATTAATTGAACACGATTTCGTTTGTTTCAAATTGGCATAAAAGATCTAGTTATTTCTAGCATGAATGATTTTCTTTGTTTTCCATTAGTAATTAAAGATTTGTTTAATAGGTCGAATATATTTCTGTTAGTTTTAGTTTGATTTAAAACGGTTCTTTTTTCAAATTAGACTAGCTACAGAATCGTGAGATTCTGTAGCTAGTCTTAAGATTTAAATTTTTGTTAATTTTACAAATAAAACATTATCTAAACTTGTTTATTCTTGTCCACCTACAGGTACCTACGAATTTTAATGACAAATTGGACATGCTGTGGCAGTTTAGAACATGCTTTTTGTGATATAGTTTTGTTTTAAGTTGTTAGTCATAGGCAGAAATAGAGACTTGGGAGATTATTCCCAGATTTTTTGTAAACTATTTTGATAATTCCCACAGGGATGTTTTACCCTGTGGCCTTTAAATACTTGTTATTTTTTGTAAAGAACCCATCATCACTGTTGGGAGAAAAAAGACTATAGATTTATGAGGATACAAACTGGAATGAAAGTGGATGTTTTGTAACAACTTTATCTTTCAATATATCAAACTTTTATTTCGAGTTTTGTTCATATCAGTTTGCAATCTAATTATCGACTACTTTAGCTATCATATTTTTTTGCAGGTTGATGTAACTTGGCTTATGTGTTGTCCATATTTGATTTCTCTTATTTTAAGTACAACAAATACTTTGCTTCAATTTAATGAATAAAGGGTTTATCTTCTTCGTTAAATAAATCATTTTGTACAAATCTTTGCACACAGATTTATCTAAATGTGATTATTTGTATATTTTAAGATTGTTGTTGTTTTATGTCATGTTTGTCCAATTATTCATATTCAAAGAGCACTGTTGCTTCCTGTTTACAAGAAGCTTGTGGAAAATCTGGTGCGGGTTTCCTCCCATCGAACAGCTAAATCAGATACTTTGCACGGGACAAATTGGAAAACATTATTACAGGTTAGTTTGTTAGTTTTATTTAAGTAGTTTAGATAGACATATATAGTTCAAATTTATAGTTAGGATTATTATTTTAATTGCTTAGCATAGGTAGTCGTCATTTCATTTATGTCTCATAAAAATTATAAAAATAAAAAAACATTAGCTTTGCTGCCATAGGGCAGTTAACAAATGATTTTTGCAGTTTTTTGATTTAAAATCTGTAATCTGTAAATATTGTACATTTGTGATTGAGATATAATTGTAACGATAGCTAAACATTTAAATAAGTAGGATTTTTGTTTTATGATATTCGTAAGTAAACTGTATATATGCTTGAGAATGGTATATAGTTTGTTGTAGTTGTTTTTTTATTTAGATTAGTTCTTTTAGTTTAGTTTTTCTTTCGTTTTCCTAGGACTTAGATCGACCAACAGAGCCACTAAACCCATCGGAGTGGATCATCCCAAATGGCTTGGGTTATTTAGACAACCCCGGACTGGATTCACCCCTCCAGTTGATGAGCATTCAATTTCGCCTGTCAACAGGTAGTGAGAGACAAAAGAGAATGTGATTTAAAGTTGCAGAGGATATGAGTTCATCTTGAAGAGAAAACCCTAAGTAACTCAGAAGTGATACGCATGTTGTATTATAGACTGGCCACATACATACGGGAGTTGTACTACTGGTAGGGTACATACGCATGTTGCACTACCGACATGTCACATACCTGTTGAAAGATTGATATCTATTGAGGATTGTTGTTGTTGGGGAAAACACCCTACGAACTAGAAAATAGAGCTCAGACTTTGCATGCAGATATGACCGAATAGAAATTACTTTCTACCTTCTAAATCCCCTTTTCTTAGTAAATGCATGGAAAGATCAACCTACCTCGTTATCGGCGTTTGATGTTGTTCCTCCATTGTGCTTGATTACTTGTTCGCAGTAATCCTTCCAAAGTTGACCTGCATTCAAGACGAGCAACAACTATGCATGCATAGTACTTATATACTAGCGAGTTAGAAATCCAAACATATACTGATCAACTATAAACATTTCATGAATTGGGATGGGAAAAGTACTTTCTTTATTACTTTGAATGAGTCAACTTACAAAAGTTGAGACCGACCATCGCTCCTTGAACCTGATCCTGGGCTCCTCTTCTTCTATGCTCCAACTGCTTTGCTTTGAATCTACTTTGGCATAAGGAAATGCTAAAGGGTTGGGACAATGGGAATACGTAAATGGGCAAAGTTTCTTTGCTATATTTTTCCTCCTCCAAATGGGACTCCTACCCCTTATTTTATAGGCTAGAAGGAGCTAGGTATTTGGACGAACCCTTTGCCATGCATGGTTGAGAGTTTTAGCTAACTCACCCATAGATTTTTGTTCCATCAGAAACTTTCCTTTTTTCATGCTTTTGTTGGTCCATGCAGGCTGTTTTGGGTCAGCCAACGTGTACACACGTGCAGTAATGGATTAGGGCACGTGGACCTTTATAAAAAAGGATTTTGAAAGAGTTTTTCAGTAGTGCTTTGGCAAAAAAGGGATATGAGTTGGCCTGATGCCAAATAAGCATGTGTGGTGTAATTTAGGGTTATAACATATGCCCCCTAATGTGTGAGTTCAGAAGATAATCTGATGGCCAAAATACATTACCAATGTTTACTGATGTGCCGAACGATTGAGCCCAGGGATCAAGAACCAGGAGGTGCCGTCTGCAAAAGAGAAAATGTCTCACCGAGGTAGGCATACCCATGCTCAGAATAAAATAGAACCATGGCTACCAATCAAATACACTGTAAATCCATGTCAAATAACTATAAAGAGTAGCCACGAACAATACACAACGAAGCTACATCTTGAAATCAGAAAGATATACATATAGAGTATCCATCTTCCAGAAGCTGATTCGGCCTGATGGTTGGAGGTGAGATATTCAGAGCTCGAGCAACAACTTCAAAATCTTCAAAACTCAGGTAGGAGTGTAATATGAGTGTACGACTACACTACCCATAGGTTTTCGACGGCTCGTCGATCATGGACTTGATAAGCTTGATGATCAGAATGAAGGCTTCAGTGATTTCGAACAAGGACTTGATTGGATGTTCAGGATGGTCAGGTATGCGGACAAGAGACATATTGTAGAGGGGCTGACTCAGGCTTAGTGACAAAATTCCCTTAGACAATAGCAAGAGAAATGATGAGACTCAGGCAGCATGTATGTTAATCATAAGTCTACAAAGCAGGAGGCAACACAAACTCTCCATATGTTTGGAAGAATAACCAAACGGTGGAGGACACAACTCTACATAGCGAGAAAATCTTCCTAAGGTCATACTACATCCCATAGTATGATGAACAAATGGACAGATGTGCTTTATCCAAGGGTGACTCATTATGCTGCCAATAAACAAAATACTTTTCCCTTCCTCTTTTTGGGGTATATTTGATTTTTTTGTTCTTTTCAATAATTGTGGAAAAAAGAATAAAGGAATATTACGTTACAATGGAGGAACGAGTATTGCAAACATACAAGTTCAAGGCACAAGGACAAAACTAATGTTCTAGTAAAATGATACTTGGGAAAAATCCTCCAGTGACCAAAGGTGTTAAGACGTAGAAGCAAACTGTCACAAGGCTAGTGTATAAGGTATGCAAATGTGGTTAATAAAACACACAATGGTAACGTCCTTCAATGTAAGTTTAACAAGCCCAGAGAAGGTAAGCTCAGTGGTTTTTCATATTTAGAGAGTCTAAAAAAACATAAAAGGAGACTCCATTGGGGTACCTTTTTTGAAGATAGTCTAGTCGGTTCGAAAAAGGGTAAACTAGCACCGATTAGACGTTGATTCAAAACCATTTTAACAAGTTTGACAAAGACAAGATCACTCGGCCATTTTTTCATTTTTAAGGAGTCTGAAAAAAGCTTAACTATGGACTCCATGAGGAAGATTCTTCTGGACCAATTTAACGAGTGTGAAAGAATAAGGTCACTCGACGATCTTTTCAATTTTAGGGATTCTGAAAAGAGCTTAACTATGGAATCCATGGGGGTTTCTTTTTCGTAAGTTTAGTCCCTCAGGCCCGAAAAAGGGATAAAATTATACCTGAGAGTACTCTTCTAAAAAACATAAGTTCCATAGAGTATACCTTTGTTCATACAGTTGACCGTCCCGACCGAAAAAGGGGTAAACTATCGCCGGATAGACATGACTTCAAATTTTAGTTTAACAAGCGTGAAAGGCCACAAGATCGCTCGACAATCTTTTCATGTTTAGAGGGTCTGAAAAGGGCTTAAAAGAAGACCCGTTAGTTTTTTGGGAGTCCTGAGGGTGAGATCAAGAGCGAAGACAAATCATGCAAATGAGGCTGAAACTCATATTCAGGAAAGACTATAAGGACTCCTGAGCCTACAGTGTTTTAGAGATGGCATGGACACCATAATGCAACCAGGACCTACCTAGGGCATCCATGTTCTGGTAAGCTCTACCGCCAAGTTGCAACACTTCTAAAGTAGATATGATGGTTCTGTGTCACAACCTAATGGGATTGATCCTATGGCAGAGGAAAAAGACAACAAGACACACAAGTCGGGGTAGTAACCTAACCTATATGCTCAAGTTGATTCTTGGAAAAAATTTCATGGACCGTCAAAATTTTCTCAAAACTCAAAAAAAAGTGTCCCAATACCTGATCAAATCCCTCCCATATAACTCCTGAATCACTCTAAATGGTTTTTGGTATAAAGAAATTGATAAGGGAGGCCAAAAAAGTGACAAAAAGAGGCCAAAAAGTCTATAAATAGAAGTTGGCAGCTCATTATCACCATTATTGATTTGGAAATTGACTCTAGAGCCAAAAGATCCCCTTTGATAAAAATGATGATTCTGGGAGCTATAGTGGATGAAACAAACTTTTGCTTGGACCAAGTAAGTACAAACTCCCCTATCTAGCTATTCAATTCTTTAATTTTGCATTTGATTTCATCTTTTGGGTGGGCGTCGACCTTTAAAAGGTCAGCCCTAGGTCCACGTGGGCTGTCTCTAGATAGGCCACGTGTACACTCGGGCAGAGTAAATCCTACCCGCATGTACACGTGATTGTCACCTCTACAACACGCATGGAACCCCTTTTATTGTCAAAAAGAACTAAAGAGCAAGCACTGACCCTCCTGAACTTGGTTGTTTTGGTAAGATGTATGTCCACTGGAGGGAAAGGGAGCATGAAGCAATCAGTGAGTTGGTTGCGGGAGATCTAAATGTCATGGCCGCATTGATGTAATGTGGTTTGCTGAAGTTCTTCCTGTGTCCATTTATGCGAGCGCAACCGAGGCTACTGAATGCCTTGATTGACTATTGGGACCCTAATGCAAAGGCCTTTATGTTAGAGGGGCAATCACTGGTGCCCACCACCGAGGATATCTATTTTTTGACTGGCCTCTCAAGGAGAGGGGAACTAGTCAATTTCAGGACGTTTCCAGCGGGGCCGCTTAATATAGTGGACTTGATAACCCTACACTGTGAGGCTGGGACTAACCATTTGAGCTCCCAGGTGCCCATCAGTAAGATCACTGACCTATCATTGTAGGCGATATTATTGCTGATTGGGCAGATTACCGGTTCTGCAGCCTTGCATCATGTGTCTCGTGCACAGATGAACTGTGCTATCCAGTGCTTGAATGCATAGATTTTTGACTGGAGTACCACACTACTGGAGTGTATGAAGAGGCAATTGACATATTTCCATCAGCGGACACAAAGGAATTTTGGGTTCAGGATGATTTTGTGTTCATTCTTCTTTGAGAGAGTTTCGAGCTTTAGTCCTCGGGAAGTGGTATGAGGACATCAGGCCTCTTTTCCTGCTATATGTAGATGGGCAGTATTATTGTCGCAACAGGGTGGTGGAAGGACCAATGAGTCCTTCGATGATGACTTCTTTACGTGGCTATCGCAGCAAATCTCTGTGATCGAGGATTACCCATATGCAAGGATAGATTTTTATAGAGATCCTGAGATACCCGTGCCTCCTAGTGAGGAGTGAGGGGAGATGGGTAAGTCTCCACCTTTGTAGTTTTTTTGTTGTATATGTAATTTTTATGTCGTTTTTGTTATATATATCATTTTTTTATATGCCAGAGTATTTGATGGGTATACGTTTGATGCATGCAGATGTGGGACCCGTGCGACCTGCCGATTATGCACGGAACAGGCATCATCCTCGGCCAGAAGCCATAGTTTCCGCCGTCGAGGGACCAACAGTAGCAGGGAACCTCCCAGCCGGGGAGGCTAAGAGGGTCCTTAGACGAGTTGAGCAGAACTTCACTGCACTCACTCGCATAGTTCCGATGGTAGAGATAGAGGACCTGCCACCATCCATGCAGCCTCATGTAGTGGGGCACCTCGGACGTGGGTCTGATTGTTTAAGCATTTAGCCCATGCTGTGGACTATTATAACAGGTCCCATAGGCCCTAAACCTATTTAGACTTTTTACGTTCCACGAGCACTACTTGTATATATTGTTTGAGGGCATAAGCCCTGTGAATCGTTATTAGTCCCATTTTTTAGGCACTTGCATCCATCTATGTACTCTGGTTATTTTATGATGTTATATATGTTTTTTTTATCTTTTGTGTCTTATGGATCACGTGTGCAAAAATGTATTTACATGATTATGTCAATGTTCTTTCATATGTGTGCAAGATGCCAATCTAAAATTTGATTAGCTAGAGTATTTGTAATTTTGTTTAATCTCCTAGGAACATGATAATATGTAATATAATCAAAGTTTCGTTCTAAGAGACGTAACCTAAGGAATCGTCGGTGTAAGGCTGGATCATGAACCCGGTATACTCTGTTTAGCTGAGACACAACTAGTTGAGCGTCGAGATAGAGCCAGAGATGAGAGATACCCAATGATAAGGTGTCACGAAGAAACTCAATAACTGCACTATACTCGGCGACATTATTTGTGGTGTCACCTAAGCATATACCTCCGAAAGATAACAACTAGCCCTGAGGTGTAAAAATTACCCAAGCTGCGGAGGCAAGCCTCCGAGTGTGTTGACTAGCACCGTCTGCATACCCAACTAACACCTCGGAATCACTTGACATATGCCATATTGACGAAATATAACGTCAATGACACTTCCATAACACTTAAAAGAAACTAAAAAGTAATAGTACAAAGACTATACATATGTTACAAAAAGTTACCCACAGTGACCTGCCTATGAGTAATACTTCTTGAGGTAGAGCCCATTTCTAGGCTCTGACCTGCCTATGAGTAATACTTCTTGAGGTAGAGCCCATTTCTAGGCTCCGCCAAAGAATTCCCTTCAAAATCAACCAAATGATAAGCGCCCTTTTTTAATACCTCTTTTATGATGAAGGGTCCAAACCACATGGGTTGAAATTTTCCTGCCCCCAGGGGGTCCTTATCTTGGTCATAGACTAGGACAAGGTCACCTTCAGAGAAAATCTGAGGACGAACGAACCTATCATACTGACACTTGACCTTATGTTTGTGAGCCTCGTTGTCTAGGTACGCATCATGACATTGCTCAAGGTGTACTAACCGTTCTTCAAGTGCAGAAGTGTCTGGCAATAATTGTACTGCCAATTTTAGAGATGGCATTTGACATTCGATGGGAAAGACTGCCTCCGGCCTGTAAATGAGTTGAAAAGGTGAGAAACTGGTTGCAGTCTTAATAGATGTTCGGTAAGCCCATAATGCCGAGTATAACATCAAATGCCAATTTGACTTGGCTGAGTTGATAGTTCGTTGTAGAATAGTCTTAAGAGTTTTGTTTACAACTTCCACCTGCCCATTGGCTTGGGGTTAGTAGGGTGATGAATTCTCTTGCCATAACCCAAGCTTTGATGTTAATTCAGTCATCATTTGGTTCTGAAAGTGACTACCATGGTCAGTAACAATCTCTCTCGGGACGTTGAACCTTGCTATGATCGGGTTGAATAAAAAGAGAGTTGCAGTCTCTCCATCATCATTAAACGTTGGCATAGCTTTGACCCACTTAGTGAAGTAGTCTACAACTACGATGATATAATGGTGCCCCCTTGCTGACGGGGGGTTGCAAGTAGTGTAATCAATCCCCCACTTGGTGAAGGGATCAACTATGATGACAGGAAACATAGGAGCAGGATGTGCCCTCATCTTTCGAGAGAAGACTTGGCACGAATGACACTTCTTGACCGATTCTATATAATCTTTGATAAGTGTCGGCCAAAAGTAACCTACTCGTTGAATCTTTTAGGCTATTTCCAACCCAGACAAATGACCACCACAAGCTCCAGTATGGAAATCATTGAGCACATCGACGTAAGATGCAGTCTACACCTCTCCGATACAACATATCATTGAGAATGAGATAATTCTTAGCCTGATGGCGTATGCACGGACGCTCAACACGAGAAGCAGAAGTGGGGCACTTCAAAGTCTGGAGATAGATAAGTATATCTCCGTACCAGGGATCTGAAGATGTGATCAAAAACATATCTCCCCGGATAGGCGATTCTTCAGGCACAACGTCACCTGACTCAAACAGAAGTTCGGAAATAAGCTCTGTGAAGACCAATGACTTTTTGGACTTTGCTGAAATGAATTCTAAGTCAAATTCCTGGAGGATGACTATCCATCTACTGATTTTTCTGCCTATAACCCATCGTGTCAACATGTACTGGAATGGATTCACGACAGCAATGATGGTGGTCTTGCGAAACAAAACATAATGACGGAATCGTTGAACAGCATGAACTGCTTCCAACGCAAGTTTTTCAATATGAGAATAATTGAGTTCCAGTCCTACGAGGCCTCAACTTAGGTAATAGATCACGTATTCAAAGAAAAAATCATCTTCCTGAACTAAAACCATGCCAATGGTTGACTCTGTGGCGGCCGGATATAATAAGAAATATTTTTTATAGTTAGGTGGTTGTAGCAAATGTGCAGTTGTGAGGGCATGTTTTAATGCGTCAAAAGACCGTTGAGAAGCTTCGTCCCAGTAAAAAGGAACATCTTTCTTCAGTAAGTGCATAAATCCCTTGGTGATTTCGGCATAGTTGGCGATGAAGCGTCATAAAAAGTTTGCCTTGCCTTGTAGACTCTGAAATTGAAGGATTGTGCGTGGGGGGGGGAACTGGATTATTTCCTCCACCTTGAGAGGATCGACCATGATCCCTGTTGTTGATATGATGAAACCTAACAAACATCCTGACATTACGCAGAAGATGCACTTGTTTGCATTCAAGTGAATCCTAAAGTAGCGACAACATTCGAAGATTAGTCTAAGGTGTGTGGGATGATTCGTTCTCTTGCAAGATCGAGATGCTAAATCGTCTAAGTAGGCCTCGACTATATTCTTGAGGTCACGAAAAGAAAAATACACGGCCCGCTGGAATGTGGCTCCAACATTTTTAAGGCCAAAAGGCATCTTACGATATGTGAATGTACCCCATGGACAAATGAATATCGTTTTGTGTTGGTCTTCGGGTTTGATTTGGATTTGGTTATATCCCGAAAAACCATCCATGAAAGAAAAGGCTTCGAAACCAACACATTCATCAATGATATGGTCAATGAATGGTGTTGGAAAATTATCTTTGGGACATGCCTTGTTCAAATCACAGAAATCGGTACATACACAAATCGTGCCTTGTTTTTTATTGACCGACACAAGATTTGACACCCATTGAGTCAAATGGATAGGATAGATAAAACCTTCCTTTAGAAATTTCTCAACCTCAATCTTGATGGTTGCTTCTTTCTTGGGGTTAACTGGATGAAGCTTCTGTCAAATAGGCTTGGCATCAGGATACGTTGTGA
>CBVK0101910963.1:0-12850 GCA_900067695.1 Picea abies
ATCTTTGCCAAAGAATTTTGAATCCATAGTTGTACCCATAGAAGAATTTAAAGATATTAGTCTTATGCATATTGATGAATTAACGGGTTCTTTGATTGCTCATGAATCCAAGATGTCTAGATATGATAATCCATTAGAGAATTCCTTCAAATCCTAGTTGCATGTTACTAGATGCAGAGGTAGAGGAAGGTTTAATAGTAGAGGAAGAGGAGGCTGATTTGTTGGTCAAAGTGACAACAAAAATGATTCAGAATCTAAGGAGAAAAATCAACAGAATCCTCCTAGTTTAAGGGGGGGTAGAAGCAGATCCTGGAATCAAAGAAATTAGAGGTATGATAATTCTAAGGTACAATGTTATTATTGTAATAAATTATGACATTATGCTAACAAGTGTTGGAAGAAACAAGATGATGTTGGAAAACAATCTTTACACATGATAGAAGAGTTAGAGGATGACCAGAAACCTGTGTTTTTGACTTGTAATGTCACCCAGAAAAGTTCAAGTGATGTTTGGTTTTTTGAAAATGGATGTAGTAATCACATGACTTAAAATAAAGACTTGTTTTCTAGTTTAGATGTCAGTATCCAGTCTGAGGTAAATTTGGGTAATGAAAGTAAGGTAAGTGTCAATGGTAAAGGTGTGATTCCTGATTATACTAAGAATGATGAAAGAAGAAAAATATATGATATTTATTATGTACCTGGTATGAAATGCAATATGATGAGTGTTGGACAATTTATAGAGAAAAAATACAAAGTGTTCTTCAAGAAACAATTTATGATAAGTATCCAAATAAGTAGTTGATTTCCAGAGTAGAGATGACAAAGAATATAATGTTTCCACTTATTATGAGAAATGATATGACTAACTCTTTGAATGATTATAAAGCTAAAGGTTTAGAAGAGTCATGGCTATGGCATTTAAGATATGGCCATTTACATTTTGGAGGTCTGGATTTGTTGCAAAAGTAGCAAATGGTGAAGGGGTTGTCGAGTATTCAACAACCAGTAAGCTTGCGTGAGAGTTGCATACTTGCAAAGAATCACATGGATAAATTTATTTATGGAGTTTCGTATAGGGATAAAACTCCATTGGAACTTGTTCACCCAAATTTATGTGGACCGATGCAAACATCTTCATTGACTGTAATGTCTATTTTATGAATTTTATTGATGATTTCAGTCGAAAAACTTGGGTTTATTTGTTGAAGCAGAAGTCTGAAGCTTTTGATATATTTAAGAGTTTTAAAGTTATGGTTGAACAGGAGAGTGGAAAATATATTAAAGTCTTGAGAGCATATAGAGGAGGTGAGTATATGCTAATTGATTTCATGGAGTTTTATCAGTCTCATGGAATCAAGAGACAATTTACTATTGATTATACTCCACAACAAAATGGAGTAGCTGAAAAGAAGAATTGAGCCTTTATGAATATGGCTCAAAGTATGTTGAAGGAGAAACATCTTCCGAACTAATATTGGGGTGATGTAGTTATTTTTTAAGTATATATTTTGAACATGAGTCCAACTAAGAGTGTGAAGAACCAAGTTCCCGAGGAAGCTTTTAGTGGTAAGAATAACAATGTATCCCATTTGAGGATTTTCGGGTGTGTAGCTTATGCACATGTACTTGAAGAGATGAGGAGAAATTTGAATAATAGAAGTGAGAAATGTGTCTTTGTTGGATACAATGAGGATTCAAAGGCATATAGACTCTATAATCCCATCACCAAGAAGTATGTTAACAACAAAGATGTTGATTTCAAGGAAGAAGAGGATTGGGATGGTAGCATTGACAAAATTGTTTCAGGGGAGTTGAAGTATCCCATGGAGATGATGAAGAAGATGAGCAGGTTGTACAAGGTGGAAAATTGATTCCACAATCACATACACCTGCAACAAGAACTCTTGTAATAAAATCACCAGGATTCAGCCTATCACAACTAATAATTCCCAGAACATATGAGCGCAGAGAGCCATCAGGTCATGGTAGACAACAAACAAGATCAGAGGTAAGTGATGAATCAAATCCTACTTTAGCTTCATTAAGAAACATAATTAGAGGTTAGAAGACTAGAAGTTTAAGAGAATTGTATGAGAAAAATGATGAAGTAGATCAAGTTTCAAAATTTTCTTTAATTGCATATGATCTTGTAAATTTTGATGATGTTGTTAAGAAAGAAATTTGGGTAGAAGCTATGAATGAGGAAATTGATGCCATAGAAAGGAATAACACTTCAGAACTTAAATATTTTCTTGAAGATACAAATTTTTATCGGTGTTAAATGGATTTACAAGACCAAGTTAAACGTTGAAGGTGAAGTTCTGAAGCACAAGGAAAGGATTGTAGCTCAGGGGTTTAATCAAAAACCTGGTATTGATTATAATGAAACATTTTCACATGTAGCCAGGCTTGATACAATAAGAATGGTGTTAGCGATTGTTGCTCATAATAAATGGTGTATTTACCAGATGGATGTAAAATCTTCTTTTTTAAATGTTTTTTTTGGAAGAAGAGGTTTATGTGAAACAACCTCTATGATACGAGATTGTTGGACAAGAAGGTAAGGTATACACGTTAAAGAAAGCATTGTATGGATTGAAACAAGCACCTAGAGTATGGTACAACACAATTGATGAATATTTGAATGGTGAAGGATTCAAGAGGATTCCTAGTGAGCCAACACTCTATACAAAGGTAAATCAGGAAGGTAAACTCTTGATTGCATGCTTATATGTTGATGATTTTATTTTCACCAAAAATATTTTAGTAGATGAGTTTAAGACAACCATGAAAACTGAGTTTGAAATGACTAATTTATGAATGATGAAGTATTTTCTAGGCATGGAGGTAAATCAATCTAAAGATGGTATTTTTATTTGTCAAACTAAGTATGCAAAGGAAATATTGAAAAGGTTTAGGATGGTGAACTGTAAACCAGATGTAACACCAATTGCAACTGGCACAAAACTCAGTAAGAATGATGAGGGTCATGTGTTGATCCAACTTTGTATAAAATATTGGTTGGAAGTATTATGTATTTGACAATAACAAGACCTGATATTGTGTTTGTTGTAAGTCTGATTTCTATATTTATGGAAACTCCGAAGAGTACTCATTGGCAAGCAAGAAAAATGATCCTAAGATATGTTGTTGGAACAACTAATTATGGTGTCTTGTACACATCATATTTGTATTTTAAGTTGATTGGATATACTGATAGTGATTTTGCAGGTAGTGATAGGAAGAGCACATTAGGATATGTTTTTAGCTTTGGATCAAGAGTTGTAACATGGGCTTCAAAGAAACAACCCATTGTGACTTTATCATATGTTGAGGTAGAGTATGTTCCAGGAACAACAACTGCATGTTAGACTATGTGGATGAGAAGGATTATGACTGTGTTGTTGCATGAACAACAAGAACCAACTCATATTTTCTGTGACAATAAATCATCCATTGCACTATCAATTAGTAATGTTTTCTAGAAGAATACTAAGAATATTGATACAAAATATCATTTCATTCGAGAGATGATTAACAATGATGAAATTTTTGTAGAGTTTTGCATATCTGAAGATCAATTTGCAGACATGTTTACAAATCCCTTAGCAAAGCAATTATTTGAAATTCATAGAAAGAACATTGGGGTTTGTGAAATGTAACAATATTGCAGAGTTTTGTTTTTGGGTGTATTGATTAAGGGGAAGAATGTCAGAAGATTAATCATTCCACTGCCCAAAAGATGGTTTATCTCAGTTGATCAAATTTTGAAGAGTTACCACTGCCTAGAAATTAATTTTCATCGTCTTAACTGTTGAAATGCTAAAAGTGTATCACCGCCACATTGTTTCATTTTTGACTGATCAAATTTCAAAGGGGAAATGAATCATCAAGTTCTAAAAATCCAAATTCAATTTAGATGCAACGAAGGGGAAAGTTAAATAACTAATTGCATATGTGTGTGTGTGTGTGTGTGTAATTTTGATTTGAGATACATAGAGATGAAATTGATAATGAAATTTTGAGAGTGTTAACAGGCGATTTGATAATCTGTTGCTATTTGAATCTAAGTTTGTAAACTCATGTTAATGTTCAGATTTATTACAGAGTATTTATTTTGTTGTAACAGAGTAATTTGTTTTTGTTGTAGCATACATACACTATTTCATATACCGGTTTGAAAACTTCATCTTATGTTGTGCAATAGTTTGTTGTAGCATTCTATTTAGATTAGTACAGAAGTATTGGGTTGATTTAATTTTGTAGAGAATTGTTCATTAAATATATTTTGTTGCTACAATCTCAGTTTTAGTTTGTTGTTGTAATTCCCTTCTTCTGTTATAACATTGTTTTGTTGTAATAACATTTTACTCTTTGCTAAAACACCTATTGAAACATGTTGGAAATACTGAGAGGGGGGTTGAATCAATGTTACCTTTTTAAACAATTAGTAATTAATTTTTTATTCTAATTAACATCACTATTGATCAACAATGGACTTTGTATTTAAACAATCAATTATATAAGTATACTTCAACAAGCATTACAAAGTTTATAAATAATAATCTTGTGTTTGTGAAGGACACCAATCCTCTTCAGAGCACTGACTCTTGGAGACACAAACCCCCTTCTTCAAGGAATCAACACTAGGAAGCGCCAACCACCTTGTTTTTAGGGAACCAAACCTAGGAAGCACCAACTCCCTTGTCTTTAGGGAACCAACCCTAGGAAGCACCAACTCCCTTGTTTTCACACTTTACTTAGTAAAGGATATGAATCCTTCCTTGCTCCTCCCTTCCACCCTCACTGCATAAGTATCTTCAGCTTTCCTTCTTGGACTCTAATTCTGATTTTAATCTTCTGATCTAGACTACAGAGACAATTTCTTCTCACCATTCTTTGTTGTTTATATAGTCTTCCAATTGGTGTGAGATTTGAAGCATTGTGTCCCTTTATTTGAACTTTGAACCATTGCACCTTTTCATTTAAATGATGATATTAATCTTTAAATAATATCACTTTTCATTTTTATTATTTATTCACAATGCTCATGATTTAACTCTTCTTTAATCATGAATTTGTATCTAGTGGACAACTGAGAGGGGGCCGGGGGGGGTGAATCCGTTGTTACTGTTCTTAAACAATTATGCCCAATTTAAAATTCTTCACAGAACACTCAATGGCAATCACAATGATAGAGGGAAGTAAGCAATAGAATATTAAACATCAATCACACACATGAAATACACAGAGACAAATATTTCCTGAGGAAACCCATAAACGAAAAAACCTCTTCTTCTTGATATGATAAGTAATATTTATTTTCTGTACATTATCATTCTTATGAGAACCAACTCATTGTGAGGCTACCACCTATGTTTTGCAAGCTACAACTTGCTAAGAGCACCAAATCTCTGGTTTCTCTAGCACCCACTAAAAGGAAGCACTAACTCCCTAGTTTCTCTAGCACCCACTAGAAGGAAGCACCAACTTCTAGTCACACATGCACCAACCTGTATAACAAAGGACAACAATTCTCCCTTGCACCACCTTGCCACCTTGGTTTTTTTGGTTGCAACTAGATGGAAGCTACAACTCCTTCTGTTCAAGCACCCACTTGAAACTTTGAGGACATTGATCCTCCCTAGAACCTCCCTACCACCCTGAAATAGAAATATTTTCCTCTTTCAACTTTATCACAGTGATACAAAATTTATCTATGGCTTATCAGTCTCATCATTTTTCTGCTACACTGCTCTGCTCTGCCTACATCAATATCTCTCTCTCATGTCTATTGTGCTTTCTGTTCTTCTCTCATATATGCGTTTTTGTTCCTTTCTTCTTCTGTGCTTCATCTCCTGCACACCGCATGCTTCTACCTACATCAATCACACTCAATGACAACAACATCCTCTTCTCTATTCTGCATATATTTATAATGCCAAGTCCTCTGCCAGATCATACACCTAACTCTTCATTCCCTTTGACGATTACGCTGAGTCTGTTCTTCCTCTATGGCTGTTATGCTGAGATTGTCCATAATTAGTGGTCTTCCTGAGATTATTCGTCTTCTTTGGTAGATACAGTATTCAACGCTTTTCCATTTGTCAATCGTCTCTATGATAAGTCTTCATTCCAATGGAATTTACCTCAAGACTCTTCAGTTCCTTTGTTGATCACTCTGAGATTCTTCAAATTCTCTGGTAGATGCAATTAGTCAATTTTTGTAGTTACAATTAGTCTGTCTCTAGCAGTTAGTGAGAGAAACTCAATGTGCTCATCCCTTTGGCGCTTTTTCCCTTCATGAGAAAACTACACAGTGGGTGTTGGATTTTCTAGATAAGCCCCTTCCTTTCATGTGATCATGACAGTGACATGATTCCTATCAACAAACGTTTCATGATTTTTCATTTTGAGTGATCAACTGCGAGTCACCTCAATTTTCCTAACTTGCGATATCTAAAATGGAGATTTGCAGTGCTAGCTCCTTCCTCTATTCTCTCTCCACGTGACCGCTGACTGTGACCGCTCGCTAATAAAAAAGGTTGCATCATGATCTCGATGATATCCAATGTGAAGTCTAGCTATGTGATAGCTCCTCCCTTAACCTTGATCAATGTGACCACCAGTTGTGTCCAGGGACCAAGGAATAGGGTGCATCACAATTTCGTGTATCGTGAACTCCTGCTACGGGTGTCCTCAAAACTCCCAACTTGTGAAACTCTGAAATAATTTATATTAGATCAATGGTCATGATCTCTCCCTTTGATCGATGGCTACGATCAAATCACGATTTCACATTTCACGATTTCCTACTGTGAGTTTCCTCGAAACTCCCAACTCACGAAACTCTGAGGTGGATCTTAGCAACATGCTAGCTCCTTCACTGATGTGACCATTGCTATGACCATGGGCCAAGAATTTGAGTGTTTCAAAACTTCGTGACTCGCGATGTCAAAGGTTAGATAACCTCCCTTCTTCTGATTCCTGAACTCCCAACTTCAATCACCTTAGATCAATGGTCTGATAATTCTCGTGGCTCAACGGTTGTGATCACCTTCTGCATTTTGGGATTTCATGAGTTCGTGTCTGACATGGTCCTTGCTGAAGTGGTCTTCATCTATCCTTGCTGACATGGATCTCCTCTCATGGAACATTTTCTTCTCCTGGATCTGACGGCCTAGATTAGTCTTCGATCCAACGGTCAAGATATCCTCTTCGCGAATTGGGACTTCGCGAGTTCCTGCGACTCTGCCTTTGAATTTTCTAGTTTGCAAGTCAAAAAAATGATGATCTCTTGCCATGTGTCCTCTAGATCCAATGGTTCAAATCGTATAACGATTTTTCATATTGCAAGTTCCTACAACTCTCTCCTTTAACTTCTCCAGCTCGTGAGTCAGTGAAATGATGATGTCTCACCACGTGTCCTCTGGATCCAATGACCCAGATCATTTCACAACTTCACATATTGTGAGTTCGAGGATGGCTCTTGGCCATTATCCTCTTCATAGTTATACTAGATTCAATGGTTTCTAGTCCTTTTCACTCCAATCCAACGATTGAGGTCTAATCTCCTCCTCTGTGTGCTCCTCATGTCTGGACTCTAATATGACAACCATTGAGTATTCAGGATTGGTGATCCAACGGACACTGTCACTCCTCCTCCCGAGCTTACGCATCATCTCAACTTGGAAGATTTTATAAGTGTCGAAGTTTTTGTGACCTTTGATCCTTTTGCGAACCTTGGTGTATGGGATCTCGTCTATGCATCTCAAAATGTTATCTCTCCTGAGCTTTGGAAAAAGTTTCCCTTGACCCTGACGCACACTTGCGCTTTGCGCTATTCCTCCCGAGCTTCTTGAGCTTTCTCTTCTGTGTCTTCACTAATTTTCTTTCCATGCACACTCACCAACATCATTGTTGTTAGCACTCTTTACCTATAAACATACCAACAATCTCCGCCTTTGGCGTTGATGGAAATCCTGAACAACTGCACTATTATTCTTAGGCATCCAACTGTAGCATCCACACCTTTTCTCCCCCTTTGACATCAATGTGAAAGAAATCATGCTCCCCCTGAGATGTTGCAGTATTTCTCGTAGGTATCAGAGATTCAACGAACATACTCCCCCTGACAGGATGGACTCTCTTAGGTTAATAGAGGGGTCACACCCAACTTCTGGCATAGATACTGAAACTGATCTTGTGCAAGGAGTTTAGTGGCGATATCAACAATCTGATCTTTGGATGGAATATAATGCAAAGAAACCACAGATTTGGTTACCTGTTCCCTCAATAAGTGATACTTGATGGGTATATGCTTGGTATTGGAGTGAAAGACAAGATTCTTCGACACACTAATTGCACTGGTATTATCACAATGGATTGGGATTGGTGCAATATAATTTACCTCCAAGTCTACAAGTGTCTGAATCATCCATAATAATTGGGTGCAACAAGTGGAAACTGCAATGTACTCAACTTTTGTAGTCGATAAGAAAATGGAACCTTGCTTCTTTCTCAACCATGATACAAGGGAATCTCCTAATAATAATGCACCTCCACTCGTGATTTTCCTTTCATAGACACAGTTAGCCTAATCAAAATCTGAATAGACTGATAGTTGAAAATTCTGATTCATAGGATACCATAGGCCATATTCCATTTTTCCTTTCAAGTATCTAAATATTCTTTTGATAGCTAACAAATGACTCTGTTTAGGTGCAGCCTGATACCTTCCTACCATTCCAACAACATGCATTATATATGGATAGGATGTTGTGATGTACAATAGGCTGCCTATCATAGACCTATATGAACTCTGATCAAAATCAAGTGAATCATCATTCTTTCTTAACTCACATCCAGTGACCATAGTTGTGCTCATAGGTTTAGAAAGAAAAATTCCTTCAGCCCTCTAAGTAATTTGTAGGCCAAGAAAAAATGACAGTTCCCCTATTGTTATCACTAGAATTTCGTCTGGAAATGGTTATAGGAATCTAGCATCTCCAAACACCCATTAGTTCATTGATTGCCCAAACAATGCATTTCCAAAGGGCACAAAAATATAGAACTGGTTATAAAATCAACATGCACTGTGGATACAAAGGAAGCATGCACACGTGTGACAGTCAAAGAACTCCGGAAAAGTGCACATGCGTCCATTGCGCGACTGTGGATGAAAAAAGCCACACATACCTCATAACGACACATTTATGATTTTGTTCAGCCTTCCACCCACTTCTGGTTCATCTCCCAAGTTGATTTGACACCCATATCCAAGCTGAATCCAAGTGGGGGGCTGGTCAAGGACCTAAGGGTGCCCTAAAGATCCCCTTGTTTAAACTAAATACTGGTTGAATAATGCCTCAAATCTTTGCTATAAAAAGAGGCCATGGGTGCACTATATTTTCAAGAATTCATTTGTATTGTTATGTTGCCTATATTCTCTTAGTGGAACCTCTTTCCTCACTAGAGCATACAAACACCATTTCATTTGGCCATTCACATCACCTCTTGAGTGAATGAGCTTTGTATTTCTTCACCATTTCCTTCTATTTTTTTACTTGTAAGAAGAGCTTAATCATTGGGGGTTAAATAACCCTCCCTTGGAGGAAGAGGGGACCCATAAGTCTCCCTTTCTCTTTGTTTTTTTCCCACTAATACAACTTATTCATTGGTGTCATGCATGTTGTTTATTTTTTGTTCTATTTCACTTATGCACTATACTTTAGTTTCTTTTATTGTTATTATCTTAGTTCTTTGTTTATTTCTTATGCTTGATGTTTCTAACTCTTGCATTCACTGTTGTCTTGTCCAACTAACCCAACTAGACTTGCAAGCGTCCTTATTTTACTCATTAAGGTGACGAAATGGACGCAACATATTGGTGACTCCACTGGGGATAGGCATCAATTTACTCCCCATTTGGGTTGTTTGAGCACTTCTTTTTGGTTTATTTAACTTGCAGGAACCATAACCGGCCCATGCCTTCCTGCAAAAAGCTAAATTCAGAGTCGAGCCAAGAGAATTTCATCCAAAATTTTATTCTCGGTCATGTAATAGGAAGTTCACAGATTTTTAACCCAACGGGCGCATCTTTTGAGCACGTGCACCAAACTCACCGTGTTGCTCAGCGCATTCTACACACCTGCATCAAAAAGTCATTTTTAATTTGCGCATTGGCGCCAAATGCACCTCTGTCTACTCTGAAAACCACGCATCTGTCCAGAAAATCATACATTGTAAGGGTTTTTGTGATCTGTCAAAGGATCATAGCCTTCTTAATTTTGATTCTATGTAGATTGTAATATGAACCATACTTAGATTCCCTCTCCACATGAAGGGTTATTCAAAACATAGGCACTTAGGGGGGTTAAAATCCATATTTATCCTCTTTTTTCTTTCATTTTACCACATGGATGGTTTACTTTGATTAAAGATAAGTTGGAATCATTCTATATAAAAAATATAACCACTTGCATTGGGACCAGAAATTGAATGTCAATCTTTGAGTATGCTCTTCTCTCGTGCTGTAGAGCGATCTTGAGAATCATAAAAACGATTGAGGGGAAATTTCATCTCCCTTAAAAGAAAAATCTTTAGGAGAAGACAACAACCCCCCTCAGGACTCCTCTTAGTTTCTCTTTCAAAACACATCTTAAATTTGTAAGGGCCCATACATGCCCACATTCTACAAAGATAAGATAGTTTTGAATATACTTTCTTAGAATACATCACTAGGGAAGTTTAAAGGTTTTGTAACGGGCCCATACATGCCCACATGTCCACAATATAGGATAGTTGTTGAAGATTTCTTAGATTAAATCACACTAGGGAGTTAAAGGATTGGTAAGGACCCATATGTCCACATGCTAGTTCTGTAGGGACTTTAAAATTATGCAAGGTTGTACCAATGGCATTTAGTAAATTAGGTAATCAAGACTTGTAAGGACCACACGAAGTCCACATGCAGCAAGGTGACACCTAACTTATTAAAAATTTTGGCACACTTTCACTTGTTCACACACAAATTCACTACTCACTCACATAGTTTCATCTAGAATCGTGGATATTGAAGTAAGTTTTCTCCAAAGGGATCCTGAAATGCCCCACCCTTTTCTTGATGAAACTATCCACTCCCATTTAAATTCAATGAGATTGGTTCACACCCCCAATCTCTCAAAAAACCACATCTAAATTTTTTCTAAAAACTCACTAAGTTTTCCTCCACAGGAGGTGCCAAAATAATTTTTTTAGTCTAGGTAGGATCTCAGGGATAGGCATCCAAGTAACTCCCCATTATCTAGTTCTCACATCTTCAAACAATAGAAGTTGTCAAATAGGGAACTTTAAAATCCTCTAAGTCAAGTGTTCCTAACACCATAAGGAAGGGAGATACATGTGAAGGGTCAAAGGCTGAGGTCTAGTTGTTTTGTGCGTCCCCTCTTGAGGCACCCACCTCTTAGATGGGATCCATCCCGTGACCCATTTATTAGGCCAAAAATCTAAATGCCTCACTTTGACCGAGGTACCTAGTGACCAAATTTTAGGACATCTACCCAGGTGGCAGTTGTGGGTTGCATTTGCACATTGATCAGATTTTGTGTGGCTATTGGGAAATATCGCCAACCCTTTCGGGATATGCCCCCTCTACCCCTCACTATAACTTATTGTTTCATTCTTCACTAGTTCCTCTTCCAGTGGCTTCAAACCCCACTATTGAGTGCTATTGAAAGGTCCAGTGCTATTTTGAGAGGAAGGACGTTACATCTTTTTAGGACACGAGAATTTGTTTCTCTGTTCTCCCATGCAGAAAAAATCTACCTATCCACATGTAGGCTTCTTTATGAATTGATTTATGTATGATTCTCTTGTGATTACATGCGATTGTGAGATATATTGTGAAGGTCCAAAAATCATCACAAATATTCTTGTACATTTATTGCTCAAATCACCATTTGCACACATCCACTTTGCTAGTCGGACATCATAGGGGACCCAAAAAATCCCCATCGTTCCACATGCTTGCTAAACCTCCCTCCCATTCTAGGGGGAGTTCCTTGTTAAGGTCTTAACCCGCACATAGGTAGATCAATGTATTCAGATGTAATAAAGGTCAATATTAATAAGTCATTTCAATAAAATAGAATAAGACGGATGTAAGAAGACCTAATAGAATCTTTTGCTTCTATAAGGATCTTCCTCTAGATGCTTCTCTTAATAGACATATTTAGTATAAATAAGGGTCAAGGGTATGAAAACCCTAGCTTGGAGATTATTGTAACAGAGCGTTGCTCAACTGAAGGTTTCCCCCTCGAAGAGGCCTGTGAACATTGCTATCTGAATCAAAGTGCTATTTCTATTGCTATTTCGTATATTATTTCTGTGTATTGTGAAGATTACGCTGGATATTTTACTGTTATTCTGCCATTTCTAGCATTTCATTTCTATTCTGCATATTTTATATATCTGGTATCTTGCAAGTGGTATCAGAGAACTTTCCTTGGCAGAAATTGTGGGTATTTTTTTTCCAGGGTAGAGACGTATTCCGACGTCTTTAAGCCACAGAGATCTATCGTTATGCGCATAAACCCACGGTTGAGGGATTCATACACGCAGGAAATACAAGTGGTTCTTAAGCACACATCTGTTGGCCACCCTTGTAACCCATGTTGGTACCCCTTCGAGTGGTAGCGCATCAGACATCACCTGTGTATGGATCAACCTAGATTTCCTGAAGCCCTCTGTAGATAAACCTATCGACCGTCGGACTGCTATAGTGTCACCGAGAACAACACTCGGGAAGATACTCTCTAGTACCTGGGTAGTCGGGTAGTACGGCTAA
>CBVK0101910983.1:0-12870 GCA_900067695.1 Picea abies
TATTACAAATTCAATGAAACCAAGTCACAAAATCAATCGAAGCATGAGTACTAATCAAAAGATCTTGCCAATTGAATACTAATAAGTGCAATGTAAGTGCAATAGACATTTTGACAAGAAGGATCATGACAGTTCAAATAATGATTTCAATGCGACTTTGAAATACTTAAGTTTTCATGCTTACAGTCATGAAAAAAAAACGAAGGTAAATGTGCAAATGTCGCAAAAGAAATAAAAATATCGTTTATTTAAAAATTGCGATGAAAAATTGGTGTTTGTAAAACATGGGTGTAGGCATCTTATAAGACAGTGGACAAAAATGCAGGTTGGCTGCCAACACGTACTCTCATTGGGAGTGTCGTGAAATGGTACATCGATCTTGATCGCTCAAGATACTCTTCTTTTGGCGAACTGGTGATGGATTTCCTTAACCATTTCCAGTTACCTATGAGATACGACACTGGCATAAAGTTGATCGCTAATTTCAAACAGACAACAGTGGACCATATCTCTGATCACATCCAAGAATGGAGACACTGAAAGAGTTTAATCAAAGTACTAGTCCCACCAGCATTCCTGCTTGAGTGGTTCCTTAAGTCTTTGGTCCCGTAGTTATCCAAAGACGTCGCGACATCCAGAGTTTTCTCTAAAGAAGACGCCGTCATGAGGGCTCAACAGTTTGAGCTCATCTATTCTCAGTCTGGTTTATTATACAACATCTTTCCAGATGC
Organism: Picea abies; assembly: GCA_900067695.1. Taxonomy (NCBI): domain Eukaryota; kingdom Viridiplantae; phylum Streptophyta; class Pinopsida; order Pinales; family Pinaceae; genus Picea; species Picea abies. Next base: position 732 of record CBVK0101910983.1, read on the forward strand.
ACCACGTTCAATACTGGATAAAACTAGACAGAGAGTTGGATTGCATGCTGATGGTATTGTCAGTTTAGCACAAACCAAGCCCGCTGAGCAATTGACAAAGCAGTTGCAACAACTATCCATACAACACACAGCGGCTAGCCAAACTATTGCTTTGGTTGCTCCCCCTACCCAAACGTCGGAGGTACACATAGTGCAGTCGACTAACCCAAAGGCCCCCCAGTAGCCTAAAGGGAAGAAAAAACAATGAAAGAAGGGTAAGGGGGATAAAAAACCCAAGGATAATGCTGGCGGGGACAACACTGAAAAAATGAAGGTGAGGTATCCTTGCAACTTGTACACAGAAGATCACCCAACCCATCTATGTCCTCGACTTTCAGAGGCCCAAAAAATTTTCACGCAGCAACAGCAGGCGGTGTTGACAAACCCATTTCAACATGGGCAAAATCTCACTCAAGCCTCTGCAAGTACGGAAGGGGGTAGCCAAGAAAATTTCCCACCTCCGAACAACCCCTCGTCCATGAACGTATATATGGTTAGGGGTGATGCTTTCATATTGACTAGAGCTCACGATTATAGTAAACCAAGCGCTTCCAAGAAGGGAAAAGAAGCTGACCTCCCATCTCTTCCTCTACAAATTGAGAAGACGTTGGGAGAAACAATGACACGCATTCCAAAAGGTGCATTTAAAAAGGCTTCTCATAACCCAAATGCAAGGTCCGCCTAGAACTACTCTGTGGTGGAAGATTTATCACAAACCCCTTGTGCGATGTCTGCTTTGGAGGTCCTCCAAAGTTGCCCTTCTCAGAGGAAAGATTTGTTAATCGCTTTGGGCTCTACTGAGACTTGTAATCCGGGTACCATCATGTTAGATACAACCGATTTAAAACCTCATCTGCCTTACCACGTAGCATTTTAGATAGTAGTGGCTTACCCCACGAAAACTTTTACACGGAATATCTTCCGCACGGTGGTCGACGAGGGTGCCTCGACATGCGTTATGTCATTGGCATGTTGGACGGCCATTGGCCAACCCATTTTTCCTCCATCACCTACTCTTCTCACTACTTTCGACAGTCGTTCACTTCGACCACATGGCATCATTCCTTCTTTCCCCATGTAGTTAGGAGGGAAGACCGTGTGTGTCGAAGTAGAGGTAGTCGATGCTCCCCTCGACTATAACCTCTTGTTAGGACAGAGTTGGAATTATGCTATGCAAACTATGGTTGCTACAGTTTTCTGGGTCTTGTTGTTTCCACACGAGGGTTGGATAGTGACCATCGATCAATTGTCTTTCTCCAAACCTGACCCAGCTTTGGGGGCATCCACGGTCTCAATGATTGATAATCTTCAACCAGGTGTCGTCAACATAGGAGTTGGTTTGTGCCCATATTTGATGGGTACCTTCGATTACCCACCTCCGCATGGCGATATCAAATTTATATCTAATCACTCCTTTGATTTGAATGTGGTCCTAGTCTATTTTCCCTGTAGAAAAAGTCTTACTTAGAGTATTCGTTAGCTTTGAAATTTCATGCATTTCTCTTACTACTTCATTTCTATTGATTTTGACAAGATTTTCAAAGTGCATATGACCCATTCTTCTGTGCTAGATCCAACTTTCATTTTTCTCTCATAAGCAACAACTTTCCTTTCCCAATTTCATTCAAAACATATATGTTGTTCGGAGTCCTTATAATTGTCGCTACTTACCTGCCTGATCCTTCTTTCCTTATTTAACATTTCTTGAGTTGAATTGAAGTGTGTGTCATTGATCACACATTTGAATTACACTCAATAGATTGTGCTTCATATATTCAACCAGTAGAACATTTTATGCCATTGCATCTTTGTTTCCAAGCTTAAATGTGCCTCTACCTACGATTTTATCTAAATGATTATTTCCAAATGAAATTGATCCATCTTTTTCTTTCTTTAAGGTTAGAAACTTTTTCCTGTCACCTGTTATATTCTTTGAACAACCAATGTTAACATACCAATCACTTTTCCTATGTTTTTCTTGTAGAGAAAGCGAGCATTTATTCTTCTTTCTTTTCCATATCCCTTGTGGTTATGATATCTGACTGCTAATTTTCTTCTTTGATTCCCTGGATGGAATAGTCAATCTACAATTATTCACTATATGACCAAAATTGTTGCATTTGTAGCATTCTACTTCATCGCTCAATGAACCAAAATTGTTTTGGTTCCTGTTGTATGCTCCATAATATCTTCTGGGATAACCTACATTGTTTCTTCTATTCTTGGCATAGGCTTTGCAGTTTACAACTTTATGTCCAAAATTAGCATAATTAAAACAACGACCATAAAATAATCTTTGATACTTGGGAATATATGATCTTCTTTGTGATGCACTCCTTCTGAATTTGTCTTCTTGAGTCTTCTTTATTTCTAAACTGTTATTATTTGGGGGCTTTCATTATTCCTTCTTGACTAAATTTCTGACAATATATGCATAGCTTCTTTGTCCTGCTTCCTGTTATGTTGTCTTGGAGCTCAACCCTTTCTCATTATGTACTTGATTGTATCTTATTATGGAACTATCATCTAATGATATTTGACTTTTGATGAGTTGATCCAATAATTCGATGCTTTTCTGCTACATATCTTTCTTCTGAAGATATTTCCTTAATGAGACTAATTATGCTTCCAAGCTTTCGTTCATTTTCTCATTTTCTTCTAACTGAATTCTAAGAATTTTCTCAATTCTTTTGTCTTCTTCTATTTGAATTTTTAGATTCATGATCATCTGCTCTAGTTCTTCAGAGTTGGAATTCTAAGATCCCTCTTTCATTTTTAACTATGTCTTGAGTGACTTGTTTTTCTTCCTTTCTTTCCTAAGTTCTTATAATGCACTGATTAGCTCTACTTTGAGATCGACTTCACCTTCTTGTTCAGAATCATATTCTACTTCCATGAAGAGTACTCTTTCTAAATCATTGTCACTATCATTATCCTCCTTTTTTGATGAGGAACTTTCCTCCTTTGAGTATAAACTTTTCTTGAAGAATTTGTTTCTTCTCTTGTTTCCTATTTTATATTTATTTTCCCTTTTATAAGCTTCTTCTTCATCAATGTATTTATTCCTGTGAGGACATTTAGAAGAAAAATGACCAATACCCCCATAATTAATACAATTCAATGGAAGCATACATTTATACTTTTCAGTTCCTTTCTTTAATTTCCTTAGGAAGTTAGTCATCTCTTCATATTCCTCTGAATCATCAATGCAGCTGCAACTTGGTTTTTAATTTTTCTTGTGCTTCTTATTTGTCTTATTGGATGCCTTGAAATTTTATTCCATTGTGACTGGGTTCTCCTGTTCTATTCTCATTTCATAGGCTATAAATATTCCATGTAGCTCATCCATGCTCAATGTACCGAGATCTACTCTTTCTTCTAGGGTTGATATTTTAGAATCAAATTTCATAGGAAGGGACCTCAATACCTTTTGAACAACCACTGAGTCATCAACTTCTACTCCCAATCCTTTAATAGTGCTAACTACTTTGTCAACTCACAGAAGGGAGGCTGCAATGTCTTCACCTTCCTTCATCTTCAACTGTTCAAGCTTAGCTCTGAAAATTTGAAGCTTAGCTCCCTTTACCTTGGCATCTCCTTCATAAATATTTTGGATTTTATCCCAAAGATCCTTTTCACTATCACAATGCATCTTTGAAAAATACTAAATCAACTATACTGCTTAGAATAATACCTTTAGCCTTTGAGTTGTTTTGCTGAGTTTCTTTCCTTCTTTGTCAGTTGGGGGAGTGATTGGTGTTGTATACCCATCTACTACTGATTTCCAAACATCAAATCCCTGTTCCTGTAAAAAGGTTTTCATCCTTTTGTTCCAGAAGGTATAGTTTTGACCATCAAACCTTGGTGCTCCAATATTAGCATATTCCATGATCTCCTTCTAGTGGTTAGACTGCTTCCTGAAGGACCTGCTCTAATACCAATTGTTGGAATTCTAAGAGGGGTGGGGGGGGAGAATCAGTATGAACCCAATTAGTACTTGTAATCATAATATAAAACCTCTAATGAATACTATGAGCATTCAAAATATCATCAACACCATAAAAATCACATAAACATAATACACCATGAATTTTACATGGAAACCCAATGCGGAAAAAACCACAGAATGATTTTCTTATTGATCAAAGTGTACATTCATTGGAAGCACCAACTTCCTATTTCTCCAGCTACAACCCCCTGTTTATAGGCTACAACCTGAAGGAATATCCAAATGCTTGATTTTATCCGGCTCTAACTGGAAGGAGGATACAACCCCCTTTCCTTGCCCCTTCCAACCGCCCTGAAATATAAGTGTAGACCAATCTGTCACTACCTTTGTCACTGATAACCTATTGTTTCTATTGTCTCTAATATTTTTGTTGATGCTATTGATATCAATATCTCATCAAGACTACAACCACATGCACCTCATACCAATATCCACAAGAGAATTCTCCAAATCAACTGCTTATGAATCACTAAGACATAAATTTTCCCGATTTCTTCAGAATTGATGCAGTGTCCCTACCTCAGCAGGGTCTGTTGACCTCCTGGTCTAGGATTGTTCTTCAAGCTCCATGGCTGAAATCTTTGAGCCATTTATCTGAATTCTCTTCTCCTTCTACTGGGTCAAACATCAGTGTCTACTCCTTCTCCTCATACTCTTTGATAGTCTTTGATGGTTGTCCTTTTCCTACGGTTGCATCTATAACACATGATCTAGCCTCAACTGGGTTGCTTGGTAGGAATACCTCAATTCCTCTAATGATCAGAATGCATTTCTAATCCTCCTTTTTCAGCACTCCTTGTTGATCTGAACTCATATCTAAGCTCATGAGACTCTCTGATAGTCTCATCTCTTCTCCCTTTCCCACCTGGAAATCTGGGATTCCTCTCCTACCATCCTAGCACTCTATGAGATCCTCTAATGATCCCATCTCATTGGCCACCTGGAAATCTGAATTGTTATTGCTTCTCCCCTGGAATTCTATGAGATCTCTCACTGATCTCATATCCTCCTCATCTCTGAGGTTTCTCCCAATATATGGCTCATAGATGTGAACCACTTCCTCTGCGTCACTGAGGTTTTCAGCATGCCTCAACCACCTCCTTACTATCTATTTCTATTTTCTAGCCAACAACTTTTGAACAGACCATTTTTCCTTCCTGTTCAGAGGCCATTCATACCTCCAATGTACCTTTGCCTCCTACTGCATATTCCATGCTATCTATTCCATCCTTGCTCTTATCTCAATGAGCTCCAGATCCATTTCTGGATTGCATTTTTGCTTGCATCCTTCTTTCTAACCACACTCATGGCCTTTAGTAGCCATTTTCACCTTCTACCTGCCCTCTTGGAAAGTCTGTTCTTCACTCTGCAACCGAGAGCATCTCCAACTTCTCCTACAACTCACCTGGTAATCAAATGTTTGTTGCCTACATGCAAACAGATCTCCACACACAGAGCATTTCACTCTATCTCTGTTTTCCTCTTCTGCCTGAAATATATAGATGAAATCATGCCCTTGATACTACTTGATGTAGTCAGACTGTCTTTTGCTTTCTTTCTCTCCATCTACCTACTCTCATTAATTACATTGAATTACATTCAATGGTTGTCTAATACGGATCAGATCTAGATCTTCAATGAACTAGAAGCCTTGGAGAGAAGGGTGATGGTGCAAAGCCAGCACATCCAACAGATCAACAAAGTCTATGCTGTCTATTTCCTCTTATGCTGCAGGCTTCAGTGCTGCAGTCATCTCCTGTTCAGATCCCTGGATGAAATCTTTGAGCCATTCCTCTAAATGCTATTCTCCTTCTATTGGGGAAAACATCAGTGTCTTCTCCTTCTCCTCATCCTCTTTGACACTCTCTGTTGGCTGTCCTTTTCCTGTGGTTGCATCTGTAACACATGCTCTGGCCTCAACTGGGCTGCTTGGTAGGAATACCTCAATTCCTCCAATGATCAAAATGTATTTATGGTCCTCCTCTGTAAGAACTCCTTGCTGATCCAAACTCATCTCTGAGCTCATGAGACTCTCGGATAGTCTCATCTCTTCTTGCTTGCCCACCTGGCAATCTGGGATTTTTCTCCTGCCATCTTGGTAGTCTATGAGATCCTCCAATGATCCCATCTCATTGCCCACTTGGCAATCTGAATTGTTATCATTGCCCCCCTGGTAGTCTATGAGATCTCTCACTGATCTCATCTCCTCCTCATCACTGAGGTTTCTCCCAATCTCTAGCTTACAGATGTGAACCACTTCCTTTGCGCCACTGAGGTTTTCAGCATGCCTCAACCACCTCCTTATTATTTGTTGTTGTGTTCTGGCCAATAAATTTTGAACATGCAATTTTTCCTTCTTGTTCAGAGGCCATTTGTACCTCTAGTGTACCTTTTCCTTCTGCTGCATATTCCATGCTAGATGTTCCATCTTTGCTCTTATCTCAATGAGCTCCAGATCCATTTCTGGATTGCATTTTTTCTTGTGGCCTTCATTTTGACCACGCTCATGGTGTTTAGTATCCATTTTCACCTTCTACTTGCCCTCCTGGCAAGTCTATTGTTCACTCTGCAAACAAGAGAATCTCTAGCTTCTCCTACAACTCACCTCGCTGTCAAATGTTTGCTGCCTACATGCAAACAGATCTCCACTCATAGATCATTTTACTCTGTCTCTGTTTTCCTCTTCCACCTGAAATCTACAGACAAAATCATGCCCTTGATACTACTTGATGTAGTCAGACTATCTTCTGCTTTCTCTGCCTCCCTCTTCCTGCTATCTACAGACAGGAAGTGGCTCTGATACCACTTGATGTAGTGCACCTACCTAGGTAGGGTCTGCTGACCTCCCGGTCTAGGATCATTCTTCAAAACTCCCTGAGATGGAATAGCTATTTGGTCCCTGCTAGAACCTCCACTAAACAATTCCACAGGTCCTCGCGAACTGAACCCACGCGAACAAACGCTAGGTGCAAGCTCCCTCTCCATGTGACCACTAGCTGTGACAACACTCCTACTTGAAAAAAGGTGCTACGTGAAATCTCAGAGTTTTGGGTGCTATCTCTTTTAGCTAAGCCCCTTCCTTTCACGTGACCATGGATTACGACCATGGGCCAAATCCCTTCATGAATTCACACTTCGAAGCTTTTGAGAGCTGCCTGCTCCCCTTTCCTGATTTCTGAATCGACGAGTTCTCTCGGTGGAACGCTAGCTCCTCTCGCTAGGCCCCTCTCTCCATACGACCTCGACCTATGACCTGGGGATTAACTACCAAGCACTTCGGGACTTCTCCTTTCACATATTTCAAGGGAAATCCACTTCCTTTCCTTTGAAGTCCAATATGTGAACTCCCTCCAAGACCAAATCTACAATCTATGCTGTCCCTTCAATCAACGACTGCGATCAAATCGCAAGTTCGCGTTTTGGGTATTTTCTGTGGGCCAAAAATGATACTCCTTATATTCATGAGTGTCAAATCAATGGCTCACAACTCCTTCTAATCTAATGATCTAGATCTTTTCTTACAAATCAGAAGTTCACATTTCAGGATTTCCGAAAACAGCTTCCTCCATTCTCCCAACTCCCAATTCCTGATTTCCCAATATCTCCTTCCCACGAAAGGAATCAACGGTCTATATCTCTCCTTACAACCAACGGATGATATCAAATCATGAACTTGGACCTCGCTAGTTCTCACTCTTTCCCTTGTAAATATTCTGATGTCTGAGTTCTCGAACTCTCAGATTTGTTTCCACCCATCTGCCAGACGATGGACAGTTCCGATGATTTCGAAACTTCGGAACTTCGCAAAGTCCACTCTTCTATGCACTTTTGAAGGGTTAAATCCTGTGTACTTATCTTGGGATCCAACAACTATTGGTCCACACACTCATATCCAATGGCTGGGATCTCCTCCTCTCCTACACGCTTGTTCCTCCTGTCTGGACTCTAATCTAGCGGTCCAGATTCTTCACAGTGCTCGATCCAACGACCACTGTCACTCCTCCTCCTGAGCTTGCACTTTCTTCCCTGACTTGGAAGAATTTCTAAGTGTCAAAGGTCTCAACCTTTGATCCTTCTGTGAGCCCTGATGAATTTGGGTCTCGTCTGCGTTTCTGGAAACGCTACCTCTCCAAAGATTTCCTCAATGTAATTTGACCTCGCCCTGGTGCACTGTATCTCCAGAGCTTAGGGACTTGGAATAAGTCCGACTCTTACATAGTCCTTGTGCTATCTCTTTTGATCTTGTCAAACTTTCTTATTCTTTAAGGGACTCGACCCTTCTACATCTTCCAAAAGACTTTCTAGTGCCCGCCTGACATGTTTTTCACTCGACCTCCTGAGCTTACAAACATGAAACAAATTATCTCTACGCGCACTCCTTGTGCTCAACTGGCCTTCAACCTTTGTCCTGCGGACTCGACTATCTATGGTCTCATCTTCACTTTTGAAAGTGTTATCTCTTCTACGCTTTTTGATTTACTTAGTCTCCTAAGAGTCTCGACCCTTCTATTTCCTTTCGAAGGAAAACTTCGTGCCCACCTAGAAACCTTCTACTCATGCACACCTTGCAGAGCTCTTTCATACAGAGTGTTCAGTAAATATGTGAGTGTCCCCTCCTTGACACTTCTCTTCTTACAGAACTTGAGGCAGATTTATCTTTGTGCACGCCTTACACTTGCTCGATGCCCAACTGACAGAGCTCTACAGAATCATCAACAATTATGTTTTATGTTATGTTCCTCCTTTGCACAGTATCCCTCAAAAGAATTCAGTAACTTTGAGTCTCCTCCCGAGTCTGCAAACTATCTTGGTGTGCCCTCCTAGCACGTTCTCCTCTAAACTCAATTCGAGATTCAGATGTGCACTCTTTGCGCTGGCTACAGAAATTCCAACGTTCTGTTGTGCACTCCTTGCATAGCCTAAAGAACCCAGAAACAATTCAAAAGCTCTCAAACAGATAGTGGATTCTATCTATCCATGTAGATGGAAACCTATCACATACATCTACAACATGTATTCATAAACACACAAAGACAACATTCAAAGAGAGGGTTGACACCTCTCCCCTCCTTGAATGCACTTGAATGTGTTGTCTAGCCGACACACTACTGAGGTGGGGTGATGCTCCTACATCATACTCCACTGTTGTGAAAAAATCATGAGCTCCTTCTCATGAGCTTCCCAACTCTGTTGAAATCCTCCTGGATCCCAAACTCTCTTCTGGAGCTATCCACCTGCTCCACTGTTGTGTTGTTGTTGCTGTTGTTGCTTCTTCTTCTTCCCTGCTACTATGGCAGGCTCTCCTCTATTCACCTTCCTCTTACTGACTACTTCTGCTGCTGACTTCAACATCAGTCACCTTATCTCCTCTATCACCACTATCTTGGTGTGTCCTCCTGGAACATTCTCCTCTGAACGCGATTCGAGATTCAGATGTGCACTCTTTATGCTGGCTAAAGAACTTCCAACGTTCTTTTGTGCACTCCTTGCACAACCTAAAGAACCCAGAAACAATTCAATAGCTCTCAAACAGATAGTGGATTATATCTATCCCTGCAGATGGAAACCTATCACATACATCTACAACATATCTTCATAAGAACACAAAGAAAACATTCAAAGAGAGGGTTGGTGCCTCTCCCCTCCTTGAATGTGTTGTCTAGCTGGTGCACTACTGAGGTGGAGTGATGCTCCTACATCATACTTCATTTCTGTGAAAAATTCATGAGCTCTTGCTCACGAGCTTCCCATATCTATTGAAATCCTCCTAGATCCCAAACTCTCTTCTGGAGCTGTCCACCTACTCCAATGTTGTGCTGCTACTACTTTTGTTGCTTATTCTTCTTCTTCCCTGCAGTTATGGCAAGATCTCCTCCATTCAGCTTCATCTTTCTTACTGCTTCTGCTGCTGACTTCAACATCAACCTCCTTATCTCCTCTATCACCTCTTCCAGCTGTTCTTTTGGCTGGCTCTTTGGCAGTCTTCTCTGTTGCACTTCCTCCTTGGAAATGGGTAGATCAACTCGATCCCCTCTACTTTTTTATTCTTCTGTGGCATTAGCTTGCCACTCTGCTACAAACTCCAATTCTACAATCCCATCACTAAGATGTTGCTCATCTTCTTTCTCTAACAGATTAGCTTCTATCAACTCCTCTTGTGTTGGTTCAATTCCATCTCCCTCCAGCTGCTCCTCTGGCTAGTATACTCCTCCATCTGTCTCCAACCTGATCTGTTGGATGTGCTAGATTTGCACTATCACCCTTCTCTCCAAGGATTCTAGTTCTTCATACAGATTAGCAAAGTCTATGTTGTTTTCTTCCTCTTCTACTGTAGGCTTCAGTGTTGTAGTCATCTCATGTTCAGATCCTTGGCTGAAATATTTGAGCCATTCCTCTGAATTCTCTTCTTCTTCTACTGGGGAAAACATCAGTGTCTACTCCTTCTCCTCATGCTCTTTAACATTCTCTATTAGTTGTCCTTTTCCCGCAGTTGCATCTGTAACACATGCTATGGACTCAACATAGTTGCTTGGTAGGAATACCTCAATTCCTCCAATGACCAGAATGCATTTCTGATCCTCCTCTGTCAACACTCCTTGATGATCCGAACACATCTCTAATCTCATGAGACTCTCAGATAGTCTCATCTCTTCTCCCTTGCCCACCTGGCAATCTGGGATTCCTCTCTTGCCATCCTGGCAGTATATGAGATCCTCCAATGATCCCATCTCATTTCCCACCCGACAATCTTAATTGTTATCGCTTCCCCCTTGGCAGTCTACGATATCTCTCATTGATCTCATCTCCTCCTCATCACTGAGGTTTCTCCCAATCTCTGGCTCACAGATGTGAACCACTTCCTCTGTGTCACTGAGGTTTTTCAGGATGCCTCAACCACCTCCTTACTATCTATTATTTTTTTCTGGCCAACAACTTTTGAACATGCCATTTTTCCTTCCTATTCAAAGGCCATTCATACCTCCAGTGTACCTTTGCCTCCTGCTGCATCTTCCATGCTAGTTGTTCCATCCTTGCTCTTATCTCAATGAGCTTGAGATCCATTTCTAGATTGCATTTTTTCTTGTGGCCTTCTTTCTGACCACGCTCATGGCCTTTAGTGGCCATTTTTACCTTCTACCTTCCCTCCTGGCAAGTTTGTTGTTCACTTTTCAACCGAGAGCATCTCTAGCTTCTCCTACAACTCACCTGGTTGTTGCCTATGTGCAAACAGATCTCCACTCACAGAGAATTTCACTTTGTCTCTATTTTCCTCTTCCACTTGAAATCTATAGATGAAATCATGCCCCTGATACTACTTGATGTAGTCAGAATTTTTTCTGCTTTCTCTGCCTCCCTCTACCTATTGTCTAAGGACAGAAAGTGGCTCTGATACCACAAGATGTAGTGCCCCTACCTCAACAGGGTCTGTTGACCTACCAGTCTAGGATTGTTCTTCAAACTCCATGAGATAGAATAACTCTTTGGTCCCTGCTGGAACCTTCACTAAAAAATTCCATAGTTCCTCATGAACTGCACCCATGCAAACAAATGCTAGGTGCAAGCTCCCTCTCAATGTTACCACTGGCTGTGACCACACACCTACTTGAAAAACGGTGCTACGTGAAATCTCAAAGTTTTGGGTGCTATATCTTATGGCTAAGCCCCTTCCTTTCATGTGACCATGGATTGCAACCGTGGGCCAGCTCTCTTTGTGACTTCATGCTTTGGAGATTTTGAGAGATGCCTACTCCCCTTTCCCGATTTCTGAATCAGCGAGTTCTCTTGGCGGAACGTTAGCTCCTCCCACTAGGCCCCTCTCTCCATATGACCTCGAGCTATAACTCGGGTCTTAAATACCAAGAAATTTGGGACTTTTCCTTTCACATCTCCCAAGCGAAATTCACTTCCTTTCCTCTAAAGTCTAATATGAAAACTCCCTCCAAGACCAAATCTATGGTCTACGCTCTCCCTTCAATCGACGACTGCGATCAAATTGTGAGTTCATGTTTCAGGTATTTGCTGTGGGCCAAACCCGATACTCTTGATATTCATGAGTGTCAAATCAATGGATCAAAAGTGAGATCGGAAGAG
>CBVK0101910992.1:0-12220 GCA_900067695.1 Picea abies
GACCACTTGTTATTTTGATTGATTCAGGGGCTAGCCATAGTTATGTAGATCCTAGAGTGGTGGAAAATTTACATCTAACGAAGAGAAAACATGAGAAGTCTTGGTTAGTGCAGTTAGCCACAGGGACCAAGAGGAAGGTCACTGAATCGGTTAAGTCCTGTTCGGTGGACATGAAAGGAATGAGCACTAAGGCTGAATTGAACATTCTGCCTTTAGGCTCATATGATTGCTTAATTGGGATGGACTGGTTGGACCAACACCACGCCCTTCTGGATTACCGTAACAAGAGGTTCACATGCCTGAACAAAGAGGGAAATCAGGTAACCATCCAAGGAATTCCCAGAGCCGTGGCTGTGAGGGAAATCTCAGCCATGCAACTGAAGAAATGCTACTGGAAAGGCTGTCAATTAATTACAGCCCGGGTGGAAGAAGTATTCCAAGATGTGGTCTCGAATTTGGAAAACCACAAGGTACTCAAAGAATTTAAGGACGTATTTTAGGAGGTGCCTAGACTACCTCCGAAGAGGGACATCGATTTTTCTATAAATTTGATGCCTAGAGCAGCTCCAGTTTTGAAAGCTCCTTATAGAATGAGTACACCAGAGCTGAAAGAGTTGCAATTGCAGCTCGAAGAGCTACTAAAGAAAGGTTACATTCGTCCCAGCGTGTCACCATGGGGAGCCCCGGTCCTATTTGTGAAGAAGAAAGATGGGACGATGAGGCTGTACATTGACTTTCGACAGTTGAATAAAGTCACTGTCAAGAACAAATATCCTCTGCCAAGGATTGATGATCTTTTTGATCAGTTGAAGGATGCGAAAGTGTTTTCGAAAATAGATCTTCAATCTGGATATCATCAAGTGAGGATAAAAGATGAAGACATCAGCAAGACCGCCTTCAGAACAAGGTACGTTCATTATGAGTTTACAGTGGTGCCGTTTGGATTGTCCAACGCGCCTGCTGTCTTTATTTTCTTAATGAATGGAGTGTTCAGAAATTATCTGGACAAGTTTGTTATAGTCTTCTTGGACGATATCTTGGTGTATTCCAAGACAGAGGAAGAACATGAACAACACCTGAGAATGGTGCTATAGGTGTTGAGAGAACACCAGCTGTACGCAAAACTGAGCAAGTGCTCCTTTTACCAAAGGCAGATCCATTACTTGGGACATATAATATCTGAAGAAGGGATCGCGGTGGATCCTAAAAAGGTACAGGCCATTCGAGAATGGCCAGCACCAAGGAATGTGACAGAAGTTAGATCCTTTATGGGTCTGGCAGGTTATTATAGGAGGTTCATAGCCATATTTTCAAGGATAGCTCATGCTATCACTTCCTTGCAAAGGAAGGAGAAGAAGTTCCAGTGGATTGAAGAATGTGAGAGCAGCTTCCAGCAATTGAAGCAGCTACTAACTAGTGCTCCAATCCTGAGGATTGCAGATCCAAACAAGGATTACGTAGTGTGCACAGATGCATGTAAGGAGGGGCTGGGAGGAGTTCTCAGCCAAGATGGGTTTGTAATTTGTTACGAGTCCCGAAAGCTGAAAGAGAACGAAAGGAATTATGCCACTCACGATTTAGAGCTGGCAGTAATTGTCCACGCCTTGAGGAAATGGAGACATTACCTCATGGGAAGGAGATTTGAATTAAGAACAGACCACAACGGTCTGAATTATTTATTTGATCAGCCAACTTTAAATGCGAGGAAAAACAGATGGTTGGAGTTTCTGTGCGAATACGACTTTGATATCAAGCATATCAAAGGGAAAGAAAATAAGGTGGCGGATGCACTCAGCAAAAAAGTGCATGAATTACATGCTACAACCATTAGCATGTACAAAACTGAGTTGAAAGACAGAATTGTGGAGGCTGCAAATGCCGATCTGCAGTATAAAAATCTTGTAGCAAAGATACAGCAGCATGAAAGGCCACAGACCGAGGAAGGTTACACCTTAGGAATTGAGGGACTACTTCTGTATAAGAACAGACTATATGTACCCAATGACCGAGAATTGAAGCTGACAATTCTAAAGGAGATGCATAACGTGGCTTATGCTGGACATCCTGGATATCAGAAGACTGTGGCAGCAGTCAAAAGCCATTATTTTTGGCCAGGTATGAAGAAAGAAATTGCCGAATACATCGCCAGATGTATGGCATGCCAGAAGGTCAAGGCTGAGCACAGACACCCAGCAGGGTTGTTGCAACCTTTACCTATTCCTGAATGGAAATGGGACGTGGTAACAATGGATTTTATCACAGGATTGCCTAGAACAAGCAAGCAGCATGATTCAATCATGGTGGTGGTGGACAAGCTTACTAAAGCGGCCCATTTTATTCCACTGAAAACCACCCACAGAGCAGCCGATGTTGCTGATATTTTCTTAAAAGAAGCTGCACGCTTGCACGGAATTCCTAAGACAATTGTGTCTGATAGAGACCCGAAATTCACTTCGAATTTCTGGAAGGGACTGTTCAAAGGATTCAGAACGAATCTAAACTTTAGCACAACATATCATCCCGAGTCTGATGGACAGACAGAGAGAGTAAATAGAGTAATAGAAGACATGCTAAGAATGTATGTGATGGATAAACCATCAAGGTGGGAAGACTACCTGCATTTGGTAGAATTCGCCTACAATAATGGGTATCATACTTCTCTGAAGATGAGCCCATTCGAAGCACTTTATGGAAGAAAGTGCAACACTCCAGTGAGCTGGGATAATCCAACTGATAGAGTAGTAGTTGGACCAGAACTACTCAAAGAGATGGAAGATCAAATGATAAAAATCAAACAGAATCTAAAAGCTACCCAGGACAGGCAGAAAAGTTACGCTGATAGTAACAGAACCCATAGAGAATTCAAAGTGGGTGACCATGTTTTCCTGAAAGTGAAAACTAACAGGAGTTCCTTGAAATTGGGAAGTTGCGCCAAGTTGGCAGCAAGATTTTGTGGGCCATTCAAGATCCTGGAAAGGATTGGGCCAGTTGCATACATGCTTGCATCACCTGCATCTATGACTGTAAATAATGTGTTTCATGTTTCACTGCTTAAGAAATATGTACCTGATGCTAATCATGTTATCGATTGGACTGTGATTCAGGTGGAACCAGAAGGTGTACTGCAAGTACATCCTGTACGCATATTGGACAGGAAAAGAAAACAACTCCGGAATCAAGCTATAGAGCTTGTAAAGGTCCAGTGGACCTGGTACGGTCCTGAGGATGCGACAAGGGAGCATGCAGATGTTATGCGGGTAGAGTACCCGCACCTTTTTGAAAATTTTGAAGAACTTGCAGATGCAATGTAAATTTGCACTGAGGACAGTGCAAAAATAAGGGGAGGGGGATTGTAGTGTCCCCAAGGCCAAGCCCCGTTACAGATCATGATATATGCAATGAATTGTAAATGTGTTCTATAGGCTGGTGAGCCAAGTTTTGTATAAGTTGGAAGGCTTATGTGGTTGTTAGGTCGGGAAGCCTAAGTGTTTGAGGGCCAGGACCCTGCTGTTGTACTTGTATGTATGCAGAATAATCAATAAAAAATATAAACACCGCCAGGTGCAGACCGACCACAATGAATGAGTGAAGGGGGACTGAGCGTCTACAGAGTGGGCAAGGAACTAGGGGCTGGAAGGTGGGAAAGGGGCTGAGTGATGAGCCTAGGGGCTTAAACCTGGAAATAATATTTTAATATTGTTTCAAAAAGATATGTGCATCATATGTTTTTATCTTAAGTCCTTTTGGAAGGATGCATGATTTCCCAAGTGGTGGGAGGAACGCGTGCTAGTGGAACGCATGCAGTTCCATGGGTGACAAGTGTCAACCTGGTGCATGCGAATAAAACGGCCAGGGTGAGCCGTGAGAAGGGGGAATTCCCATTTCCATCGGATTGTCTGAATGGGTACGGAGCTCTAAGCAGTACGACTAACCCGACTCCTGTAGAGAACCTTAGGGAGACCCTGTGACTCAAATTTCTGTGTCTGTTTCTGAGAAATCCCGTGCGTGTAAACCTAGCCTACGAGAAGCCTGTGTTGAATTTTGGGAAGAGTCTTTGCTTGTTCGGGAAAGCTGAGCGAGCCTATGCGAGCATTCCTTGTTTCGAAGCCATGAATGTGAAGCCATCCTGTGATTGCCGAACCATTTTTTGGAAATCCTATGTAGGTTTTCCCATGGGATTGTTGAGACTACGTAGTACTGGACTGCGTGAGGCATGTTGGCCTGTGATCGACTCCCTCCAGGTGAGAGAGTGCGCAGAGGAAGGAGAGAGCTCTTGGAAGGAACCCTGTCGCTGCCACAGAACCTGGAGACTTCTAGTCCAGTCTGTTCCTGTAACCCAAGGTAAGGGAGACTGGTAGCCGAAGGAATGTCTAGGTGACAGAGAAGGTGCACTCTCCTGGGGTGGAACTGGCATGTGGGGAATGAGGGTATGTGGGAAGTGAGCGTGGGATATTCCCGGGAGAGCATTCTTCCTGGTGGTTGTGTGTGACTGAATTCCCTGTAACATCAGCCTGAGTCTGGATTCCTTGCCCTGGGGTGGAGCTCAGTCCCAGCTCGGGGGTGACCCACTATTGAGTTGAGTTGCAGTGTGGTCTACGGCTGGGAGGTTCATGGAAGGCCTACATTTGGTTGGTGGATTTCTCCACTGTCACAAGATAAGTGTTCAATTATATTTTTACCACATTTTATCATGAATGTACTGGATCTGTTATCATGTTTTCCGTTGTGTAAATGAATTGTTGTTGAAAGCTATGGATTGTCTAATTATAACAGTAACTATATGTTTATTCTGAGAATTAAAATGTATCTCTTTGCTGTTACGCATGTGATTATACAATTATGTATGTTTTATGTAAAAGTCCATGTACAGTTTGGTTAGCGAGAGGTTTGAAAGCCTTGGTAAGCAAAAAGGTACACTACATCTCTGAAGGATTTTTTACAATAAGAAAGAATGCCAAAAATCCTAGACATCCAAAAACCTAACCCTAGGAGATGAAGCACCAAAAGTCATGTGGGCCCCGTTTGGGTAAGTTAGTACATCAACTTCCCGGGGTCGTAACTTTTGCATATGATATCCATTTTAGGCGTGTGATAGCCCGTTGGAAAGGTATCATCAAGGAGACTCATTTTGTGGGATCAATCATTCCTTTTCCTATCATTGAGGATCTATATACCAAAAAACCTTCATTTAGGCCCTCAAAATGGCCTCGAAAGTTAAAACTGCTAAAAATAGTAAATTGCCAAAAATGTCAGAAAACTGTTTTGAGCCAGTTGGAAAAGGTGGGTGGCCACCGATATCCATATGGATCAATCCTCCCTCCTTAGGAAGAAATGGTATCCATTGTGTTGAGGTCCCTCATTATATGAGGAAATTTCTGCTGAATTTGGCCCCGGGTGAGCCACTTGCCTTGGTGCAGGCATTGCCCTGCCTTGATGACTCGATAAAGTTGGATCCTTTGTTGTCGAGTGCCCTTGATCTATTTGTCCACAATATGATCGTTCGATTCCTATTGTATGCAGTTGGGTTTGAGATCTGTTGGTGTCAGTTGTTCTACTTCTTATGAGGTGTCCAATAATGGTGGGAAATAAGGGCGAAGGAGATCCACGTTGACACTGGGTGCATTCCAAGGAAAGTAGGAATGTTGAGCTCAAAAGTATTACCCCCATGGCCTTGGTGATAGTGTATGGTCCATAATGGAGTGGGCGAAGCTTCTTATGGGGTTATGTAAGGCATTCTTTCTTTAATTGCAACCAAACATTGTCACCCACTTGAAACTTATGCGGCACCCGATGTTGATCATGGCGTTGTTTGTACTTGTCATGGGACTTCTGTAGGATATCCTAAACCTGTTGGTGGAGGTGTTGGATCTACTCAATGAACCAGGTGGATTTGTCAGCTTCAATTGGAGTAGGAGATGAGTCAGTCAAGGTGACTGCAAGTGGAAGTGCAACATCTATGGGACTCAATGGTTGGAATCCCAACCCCACTTGAAAGGTGTTGTGGCCGGTTGAGCTATGCAAGGCTCGGTTGTAGCTATGTTGGACATAGGGAAGGCTCTCATCCCATGTGTGAGGGTTATTTGAATTATACATGTGAAGGATATGCACAATAATTCGATTTACAACCTCGGTTTGTCCATCTATCTGGGGGTGGAAGGCCGTGGATTTGGTGAGCTTGGTGTCCGACAGTGACCAGAGGCTCGACCAGAATGTGCTGAGAAATCGACTATCCCGATCTAAGAAAATGGTTTGTGGGATTCCAAAATATACCTAAACTCGTTCAAAGAATATCTTGGTAGTGGCCTCTGTTGTGATACTCTTCTTCCAGGGAACCATAATCGCCATCTTAGAAAAGCGATAAAAAACCACAAAAACACAGTCATTTCCCCACTTGGTGGATGGGAGGCCCGACATGTAGTCCATTGAGATGGATTTCCATGGCCTGTCAGGAGTAGGAAGAGGGGTGTACAGACCCTATTTCTTAGTGGTCAGTTTGGCAATATTGGAGGTAGTGCAAAATCTGATATACTTGCCGACCTCCTGTCGAAGTTTCGGCCAGTAGAAATGTTTCTGTAGAATCGCCACTGTCTTTTTGATGCTGAAGTGTCCTGCCAATCGACTGTAGTGGGCTTCCCAGATCATCTTCGCTCGCTCACTTGATGGAACACAAATATAGCCCATACGACACAACAACCCAACATTATCGACAATTGCATTTGCACCCAACATTTGGTAGGTAGTGGCGAAGTCAGGGTCTATCTCATAGAGTTGGGGCCATCCAAATGTCTCATGGCCGCAAGAGTCTAGCATCATGGTGAGTGTTGTGACTGACAGTCTGCTGAGGCAATCAACAATTCCATTGGTTCTTCCTATTTTATACTTTATGTTGAGGTGGAATTGCTGCAAGTATGTGGACCACTTTTGATGGCGGTAATTCTATAATTTTCCCTGTGTCTGCATGAACTGCAGTGGCTTATAATCAGTGTGGATGATTGTATCCTTCCCAAGAATGTAATGTCTCCACTGGAAGCATGCTTTCACAATGGAGTACATTTCTTTGTCGTAATTAGTGTATTTACAGACAATATCTGACAGTGTATCACTATGATAGGCCACGGGGTGGCCGTGCTGAGTGAGAACGACGCCCACAGCATAGTCTGAAGCATCTATCTCGATCTCAAAGGGATGTTGCAGGTATGGTAGTGAAAGTACTGGGGCTGAGTACAAGAGATGCTTCAAATAATCGAATGCTTGTTGTTGGGACTGGCCCCACGCAAATTTCACCTTACTCCCACCCCTGTTTATTTGGCTAAGAGCCCATACAATATGGGAGAAACCCAACACAAACCTGCGGTAGAAATTAGCAAGTCCCAAGAAGCTCAGAAGCTCAGTGAGTGTTGTTGGGGATGGCCAGTCATGGATGACTTGGATCTTGGTTGGATCCACATGTACGCCATGTTTATCAATGATATAGCCCAGGTAATGGACCTTGTCCATGCCGAAGGAGCATTTTTTCCAGCTTGGCGTAAATCTTGTGTTGTCGCAGGGTGTGCAGAACCTGTTGAATATGCTGCAAGTGTTCGGCCTAAGTCTTGTTGTAAATTAGAATGTCATCCAGATACACCACTATAAAATTATTGGTGAATGGTTGAAGGATATCGTCCATCATCCTCATGAAATTGGTTGGAGCATTTGTCAAACCAAAAGGCATGACCAACCATTCAAAAAGTCCTTCCTTTGACTTGAAGGCGGTCTTCCATACATATGTCTATTCTATCAGGACCTGGTGGTAGCTAGACTTCAGATTAATCTTTCTGAAGTATTTTACCCCCATGAGTTGATCAAGGAGGTCATCGATTTGTGGAATCAGGTACCAGTTTCTGACAGTGATTTTATTCAGAGCCTGATAATCAATACAAAGTCGCTAGGTTCCATCTTTCTTTTGTACCAGCATGATTGGGCTCCCACAAGGTGATGAGCTGGGGCGGATATGCCCCTTTTGGAGAAGTTCTTGGATATGTCACTTGATCTCCTCATTCTCTAACAAAGAGCGATGATAGACTGGCCCATTGGCAAGTGGTGCGTTGGGGGTCAATAATGTTATGCCAAGGGCTCTTATGGAAGTCACACCACTTCCCAGTATCTTTCTTTGTCTTTCTGGTGTCCTTCTTTGCTTGCGGATTGTACTGGTTTTCCTGATACTGTCCATATTTTCTCTGTCCTTTGTTCAGTGGGTTGGGGCCGCCCTTTCTTGGCTTTTTTTGTGAGGGGTTCCCAGGCCCAAATTGTCGTGTCTTTTGTTTGAGCTTCTGCTCGATTTTGACGGCATATCGGTAGGCTGCGCCCAAGGATGAAATGTCCAGAAATTCCATTTTGGTCTGGATGTATCTATGCAGAGCACCACGATACTTGAGCACCAGATGTTGCTCTGAATCTTTGACACCCAACTTGGTGTGCAAGGTATGGAAGATATTTGTGAAATCTGGCACTACTTGGTCTCTTTCTTGCCGCAGTGTGGTCCATTTGGTATACAGGTCATCATAAATTCTAACAGGGTAGTATTGTTCCTTAATAACATCCATGAAGGATTCCCAGGTGGTCGTGACTGAAAATAATGAGGTTTCTTCTGTTTCCTTTTGCTCACATAAATTTTCCCACCAATCTCTTACATGGGGAATGACTTTGAGGAGAGCAAAAGTAATATTTTCTCTATTCGAAAACTTATGAAAAGAAAAATACCCTTCTAGTAGATTCAACCACTTGTCTATGACATTTGTGTCTATCTGACCTTCAAATATAGGAATATCAAAGTTTATTTGTACCTTGAATGGGGCGGCGCCTCCGTTCGAAGAAGATGTGTTTCCTGTTGGTAGTCACCGAAGGATTTGTGTGAAACTATCCATCTTCTCGTTCCTCTATTTTGTGATTGCTTCCTCAATCAACAATTTGAAAGGATCTCCTGTCCCACTATATTTATTTTCTCCTACCATGGGAGGTCTCTTGGGCGTGCGAGAGCTTCTGTCCTCAAGAGAAACAAGCTTGAGACCCAACTCTTTGTACTCCAACCTTGTTGGGGACATGCATTAAGATGACAAGGAGCAGACTGCTTTGATACCACTTATCTAGATTTTATGAGTAGAACGAAATGAATACAGATTATTAATAGGTGCTTAACACAAAATAACAAAGATACAGTAAAACTAGTTTTCTATTCAATAACAAAATAAGTTGAAACTGTAAAATGCAATGGAAACAAGCTTGCTCGAATGGTGGCGTCTTATCTCTGAGAAGAGATGTGATGGAAGCACACATTCACAAGAAGAAGGTTATAATGAGGCTCTAAAGGCCTTTTTACAATAATCAAGAATGCCCAAAACCCTAGACATCCAAAAACCTAACCCTTGGAGATGAAGCACCAAAATTCATGTGGGCCCCATTTGGGTAAGTTAGTACATCAACTTCCCGGGGTCGTAACTTTTGCATACGATCTCCGTTTTAGGAGTGTGATAGCCCGTTGGAAAGGTATCATTGAGGAGATTCATTTTGGGGGCCGTATCATACATTCATATATCATTGAGGATCTCTATACTAAGAAACCTTCATTTAGGCCCTCAAAATGGCCCTGGAAGTCGAAACTGCTAAAAATAGTAGATTGCCAAAAATGTCAGAAAATTGTTTTGAGCCAGTTGGAAAAGGTGGGTGGACACCGATATCCATATGGATCAATTATCCATCCTTAGGAAGCAATGGTCTCCACTGCGTTGAGGTCCCCCATTAGATGAGGAATTGTTTTCTGAATTTGGCCCCGGGTGAGCCACTTGCCTTGGTGCAGGAGCTGCCCTGCTTTGACGACTCGATAAAACTAGATGCTTTATTGTCGAGTGACCTTGATCTGTCTGTACACAATTTGATCATTGGATGCCTGTTGTATGCATCCGGGGTTGATCTCTATTGGTGTCAGTTGTTCTGCTACTCTTGAGGTGTCCAATAATGGTGGGAAATAAGGGCGAAGAAGATCCACGTTGAACACTGGGTGCAGACCAAGGAAAGGAGGAATGTTGAGCTCAAAATAATTATGCCCCACAGCCTTGGTGATAGTGTACATTCCATAACGGAGTGGGAAAATCTTCCGATGGGTTCTTGTAAGGCGTTCTTTCTGCAAGTGCAACCAAAATTTTTCTCCCACCTGAAACTTATGTGGCACCCGATGTTGATCATGGCATTGTTTGTACTTGTCATTGGACTTCTGTAGGATATCCTAAACCTGTTGGCGAAGGTGCTGGATCCGCTCAATGAACCATGTGGCTTTGTCAACTTCAGTTGGAGCAGGAGATGAGTTAATTGCGGTGACCGCAAGGGGAAGTGCAACATCTATGGGACCCGATGGTTGGAATCCCAACCCCACTTGAAAGGGGCTATGGCCGATTGAGCTATGTAAGGCTCAATTGTATCTATGCTAGACATAGGGAAGTCTCTCATCCCATGTGCGAGGGTTCTTTGAATTATACATGCGAAGGATATGCAAAATTACTCAATTTACAACCTCAATTTGGCCATTTGTCTAGTTGTTGAAGGCCGTGGATTTGGTGAGATTGGTGTCCAACAATGACCAGAGGCTCGACTAGAATGTGATGAGAAATTGACTATCCTGATCACAGACAATGGTTTGTGGGATTCCAAAATGTACCCAAACTCATTCAAATACGAGCTTGGTAGTGGCCTCCGCTATGATACTCTTCTTCCAGGAAACCAAAATCACCATCTTAGAAAAGCGATCAAAAACCACAAAAACACAGTCATTTCCCCGCTTGGTGGATGGGAGGCCTGACATGTAGTCCATTTAGATGGATTCCCATGGCCTGTCAGGAGTAGGAAGAGGGGTGTACAAACCCTGTTTCTTAGTGGTCGGTTTGGAAATAGTGGAGGCACTGCAGGACCTGATATACTTGTCGACCTCCTCTCGAAGTTTCGGCCAGTATAAATGTTTCTGTACCATAACCACTGTAATTTCGACGACGAAGTGTCTGACCACCTGATTGTAGTGGGATTCCTAGATCAACTTCACTCTCTCACTTGATGGAACACATATATGGACGAGATGATACAACAACCCATCCTGAAGATGGAAATTATCGACAACTGCATTTTCACCCAACATTTGGTAGGTGGTGGCAAAGTCAGGGTCTGTCTCATAGATTTGGGGCCATCCAGATGTCTTATGGACACAAGATTCTAGCACCGTGGTGAGTGCCGCAATAGGCGATTTGCTGAGGCAATCAGTGAAGCGATTGGTGCTTCCTGTTTTATAATTGATGTTGAGGTGGAATTGCTGCAAGTATGTGGATCACTTTTGACGGCGGTCATTCTGCAATTTTCCCTATGTTTGCATGAGCTGCAGTGGCTTATGATCAATGTGGATAGTTGTCTCCTTTCCAAGAATGTAATGTCTCCACTGGCGGCATGTGTTATCCACATTTTTGGTCATCGGGATGATGTCATGATGGTGTCATGATAATAGAAAATCAAACTCTTTATTAAGAACATTTTCATGAGAAAAGTTACACTTGTCAGTTTCCAGAAAGCATAGTTTAAAAGATAGTTCGCAGGCTGCATATATACTCTCCTGCGAGAATCCTTAATTCCCGCAGGCTGCCTTCAGCTTGACTGCGAACTTCTCGCACTGTACTCAAAGTTAGGGTGCGGACATGTTTCTAAAGAAGGAAAATGGATGAGTTCTCAATCCTTCTAGAAAGAATCTTCTAGAAGGATGAGTTGGCTTTTGAATGGTTGGCAAAATACTGACTTTCCAGATATCTTGGGATCATTCTCTATCCAAGTAACTAAACTATCTTCTTCTATATATTGAGGAGATTGCTCATGGAAAGGGTTAACAAGAAAGACTAGAAGCAAGCTAGTAAGAGATTTATTGGAGAATCAGTGCAAGACTGTATGGAGGACTGAAGCTACAGCAACAAAGGACAATAGCAAATTCATCTTATGTGGTTGATTTTCTTCATGCATGAGCTAGTGTGTGTGTCAGAACTAGAAGCCATTGAAAGGAGATCTACGACATCAAGGCTCAGGTTGTATATTTCTCTTTCAGTTAATTCAATACATGAATATGTCCCTTTCCCATAATGATGATGTCATCTTATTACATGATTCCTTGATCACGTGACTTGAAGTCGCGGCCGCACTGACCCTATAGTGAGTCGTATTA
>CBVK0101910994.1:0-11457 GCA_900067695.1 Picea abies
TGTTCCAGGCAGGTGTTCTTCATTGGGGATTCACTTTATTATTGGTTGTTTAGCCGGACTATCTGTTTTTGTGGTGACCTGTGAAGGGGGAACTTTATCTTTGTCCTTTTAACCTTTTCTTTTTCAAAGCCCCAGGTCACCGGGGACGTCTCCCCTGGGCCTCACCTCCCTAAAGAGAAAGAACCTTCCCATTGAGGTGACATTGGGTGGGATAGGTTCCTGTTATGTCAATTTGAACCTCTATCTTATAACCATTTAACCCAACTAAAAACTGTGTGATAATAGGCAACAACCGCCAACCGCTATGACACAACATGACTCAGGAAAAATACAAGTTTTTCGGGCTTCACAGGAAATACGTAGGAAAAATCTAGTGTCTGCAGGTTACAATGGGGCGTGCCTCAGTGGGGAGTATGGCTCTCTTCCAGCTTGGATAACCTCGTGAGAGTTCCGACGCAATGGTGAAGTATCGTCCGTTGTGAGAATTGAGAGACTTGTGAATGAGATGATCCAACAACAAGCTGACTTTCCCACTTAAAACTGCATGCACCCAGGTTGACACATGTCTCCCTGAAGCTACATGAGATCCACTTAACACTCGTCCCCCTTTCCCTTAGGAACTTAGGACAACACAGATTATTTCAAACATTAGCCTTTAGGAAATAATAATATGATATCATTCCTTTAGAGTTAATCCCTCTAGCTTATCCCCTATTCCTAGAAACTTAGCCCCTTCACCACCTAGTGGAGATTAGTCCCCCATAACTCTTTATTCGTGGAGGGTCTACACACAACGTTGTATAATTTTTATTAATGATTTGCATAATTACATATACAAAGCAAGCTCCTGGCCTTAACATCCTAGACTCTCTGGCCTAATCATCACATAAGCCTCCTAGCTTATTATAACTTGGCTCACCAGCCTAACAAACATCTTTACAGTTCATAATTACAATTGGGGCTCTACCGGGGGATATTACAATCCCCTCGCCTTATTTTTGCACTTTCATCAGTGAAACTTGTTTATACATATATAATTCAAAAATTCTTCAAAAAGATCTAAGCTTTAGCTATTGGAAGCCTATTATCCACCTGGTGCTCTACTTTTAAGCACCAATTTTGGTGTTCATACTGCATCTTAAATTCAATTTCTCTATTCCATAGAGTTGCTTCAGGAAAGCATTCAGGTCATTGTTCCTTGTTACATGCTTCAATTAAACCTCATTGAAAGCACCGACTGGCTGTAGATCCACGATGTTCCACCCAACCTTAGATCTCACTATTGATAAACTCTCAGCAGATCTATGACTCCAAAGATGTAAACACTCTGCTTGTACACCTATTCATTTGCAAGCAACATTAGAACATACATGCAATATATATACAGGCAATTCTAATAACATTATAACATGTATACGAGATACATAGCATACAATGAAATTATGAATAGAGAATTGATCCTTATCTTTTGATTGAGAATACTTCCATATCAACAAGGTCTAGGCCAAGGTACCAAACCCCAACAACACTCCAACCAACGGTCTCCCTTCCCCACATGCCTGTCCCACCCCAGGAGTGTACACCTTCACTGTCACACAGTCCATCGATTGCTACACCTCCCTTTCCTTGGGCTTCAACAACAGGCTGGACTGGAAGTCTCAGAGCACCATGGCTCCAGGAGTTCCATTTGCCCTCAGAGATTTCCAATCATCATCTTCCTCGATCTACTCTTTGTAGTCAACATTATAACTTTAATCAATATCATCTCATCTGCATCACCCACATGAATTTATCATGAAAGAACATAAAATAATTCATTCAGGAACTCAAACTTAGATCAAAAAGGAATTCAACTTTTCCCCCAAAACATGAAATTCTATTTCATAATTCTTCTTGGTTGTTTCCATATTATGAATGCAACCTTCCTTGTGGTTTTCCACATGCACCAACTGCATACCATTTTTCCTGCAATCCTTCATCTTGCATACAACCAACAAATTGTCAGTATTTGTTGTACATCATAATTCAGTTGCAATATGTACAAAATCTTATGCAGTAATCTTATAATTTCATGCACCTAGCAATTCAATCACAATTACCCAACAATTTAATTATATAGAATGACTCGTCATTCTATGCATATGCATGTTCACAGTAATATCTGTAAGTTCATTACTTTTTCTTTCTGAACAAGAAAATTTCATGTAGTCAATGCTCATGTGACTACTAGTTGACTTGCAACTTTCTTGTTGCAATGTCTAACACCTCCCTGAAATGTCCTCAACTTCATGAGTTAACAACATTTCAACTGTTAGTCACAATTATTTCCATGCAATAATATATATATGCATGTACATACAAAACACATTCAACCATTGCATCTAGTATACAATTCTATCACTTACTATGCATGAGTGCAATTCTGAATGCATACTTATTCAGTGCACCTTGCATTGAATTACATAATGTTCTTTATCACATTCATATATCTCACCATCCATAAGTTGGAATTCTGGCCAATGTGTTGACACATTATCCACACACTTCCTATTGTCTTCCCAATTAATTGGATACCTTCCTTTTCGACCCGAACACTACACCAAGAATATAATTCTGTGGTATTCATTAGTGTTAGCAAAAAGGTTGTGGTTCAAGTTTGATTTAAAGGTAGGAATCTTTTAGTACCTGTGTGGCTCATAACCTTTACATATCCATACCTTGACATATCCAACCATGTCCTGGTCTCATACATGACTAGCTTACTGACATTCATTCCTATAAGAAGTTCTTATCTTTTAATTCTTTGGTTATTACCCCATAACCAAATTAACATGACATTCTACTATGTCAGTGTGTGCATTTAGAAGCTAAAAAGATTTTAATTAATACAAGCCTCCATCCTTTACCACATCCAGTGGTATGCATTCAAATAATATAATCATGTGATTTTATAAAATAACTCTAGTTGAGGAAATTCTTACCTAAATTCCCTTCAACAATTATGCAATAAGAGTAATAAAGATTCATACCTGCATGACTTTCATTGATAAATTTGATGTTACCTGTATGGTTGATGGTAGTAGAAGCTTTCATGCTTCTTTTATCAAACCTAACCAACCTTAAAGTTTTTTTTGCTTCCTTCCATATATAGCAACATCATCAACAAAACTTGCAACATGAAAGAATTCTTTTTCTGCTTATGGTTGTTCAACCAACCCTAATTCAACTGCTGCTACCACAATTTCAAAAACTTCTTTCTCATGTGCAAATTTTCCTTGCTGATCCCAGAAGTCTTCAATTCTTCCTAGATTCCTGAATCTTCTTGTGCTCTCATTGTAGTCACTGTACATGACTATTTTTTTCCCGAGCACTTTCTAGCCAAATCACTCTTGGTTGCCTTTGCATTTCCAGCCAATTACTAATGCTGACATTAACCTTCAAATTTTTATTTGTTTTCTAGATCCATCTATCCCAACTAGCTTCAAACTTGACTTACCTATCCAATATCTAGCATACTGTAAGGATGCACATATGCCCCCTTTTCCAATTGCATAGATTTAAATGAAAGTCCTTATTTTACCTTACCATCATAGATTCAAAGGATATCTCCAACCTTTTGGGTTGTCACTCATGGCTCTATGTTACTTAAGATGGATTCTTTTCAGACACCATCCCCTCTTCATTCAAAACCATGCATAGAACTATTTTCTTCTTCCTGGTTCCTTATTGATTTCTCTTTAGAAGTCATTTCACTTTTAAATTATCCTCGACTTGATATCTCCATGCTCTTATGGAAATACTTTCACACCTTTGGAGTTCATCAATAATCCTATACTATTTTAGATTTCCTTCATGGAGTGTTGGCATGCATTCCTATTAGCTTGATATCTATCTCATGATTTCTTCTTCCATTGTCTTAGGATGTTCATGGACTTGACTCCATCCATGAGTTTTTTTTTTGTATACTTTGCATACTTTCCACCACTTAATATGTTGATATTAGTTTTCATCAGTCCATTATTATTTGGATTACTTTGATCTAACTCCTACATGAACCAATTATATTTCCAATCATGTTCTCTGAGTAACCTTGGATAGTTAAAACCAACTTTTTTCTTGAAGCAATTTGATTTAGCCTTCTAACATGCATATTCAACTTTTGTCATGCCATATTTGATGACCTTCATGCCATGCTTCCATTGCGCATTATGATAGTAATAATGGAGGTGCTATCTCCAATCTGTAGGACTGTTCCTTGGAGATATTGTTACTTTCTCCATGCATACATCTCGTCCTTCTTTATCAAAATACTAGCATTCTGATATATATCAATCTGTGTAGATTAGATCTTCCCACTATGTACTTCTTTATATTAGCATTCTTTAGCACTTTTTCTGTTTTAAATGTCACCATTACATCTAAAAAAAATATGGGCGTACAACAAATTTTTGTTAGCTAGAACCATGATATACCATTTTGGTATTATATGCACAATTTTTTTCTTTTTATGGTCACCCAAAATATGCATTCTGACTTCCTACGATCTAAGCTGTTCACTCCTCAAATATGGATGAATACCTGTAATCCTCTTTCCAAGACCTTTCTAATGACGACTTCCTTGCTCAATTATGAGCCTTGAGAAGAAAGATATGATCTTTTAAAACTTGTGTTTTTTCTCTTTTGCACTTCTTGTTCAACGATCTCTTTTCTATGAGCTAATGGCTCTTAGATATTTGTTGGACCCTATCATAAAGTTCCCAGGTATTTAGTACCTCTCCTGATGCAGGTCCGAAACAGACGAAACTCATGGGCTTCCTTCCTAACTCCTTTTCCCTTCTTTAACACAGTTTTTGGGCACTAGCCCCTTTTCTTCAGCCCTCGACTTGCATGTGACCACAGCTGGAAACAAGTGCTAACCCAACAAGTGCCTACTCCGTGCTTCAGGACTTCAAGCTTTATGGCTCTGACACTTTGGATGATTCCACCTTTTCTCAACCCAAAACTCTCGAACCATGAGTCTCCTCATACTTCCATGTCACCCTGGTGACATCATCATGTCACTTTACTTCGGTGTAATGAAACTTTGGGGGTTTCTTCCTCCCATTCCATCACAAGCCATTTCTTCTGGAGTGTCTAGTCTCCAGATTTCATGATCTAGAACCACATGTCTGCTGGGGCCCATGGTTTCTGTGCTTGAACTAAAAGATACTAAAAATTCACATCAAACTTTATACTTTTCAAATTGTGGGGACATGGGTCAGTGGTTTTGGAGTAACCTGCTGATCATTCTACAATTGTCCCCACGCTGACACGTACCCCTTCTGGGAAACCATGGTTTGGATTGTGAGACCGCCTTGTATAATTATTTGTCATGCATATTCGATCTCCGCAATGCCTCCCGACCATCGATCTTGATAGATTGTGATCAAAGTTAATGCCGACTCGATCCAGCTAAATTCTTCACCAAGTTTAACTACCTTGTGTCACCCGCTTGATTGGACCACATGTCAGCTTCGTGTGTCCTACCACGTGGCGCTCCGCGTTGCTTTCTCCCCGCTTCTGAAGTATGCGATCTGTTGACACATGTCTTCTACCGATCGACGACTATAAATTACTTCGACTCTTCGGGCTTCGGGAATTTCAACCTCTCCACACTCGATTTCTCTCAGTGTGCTTTCACCCAAAGTTGACGATCTGTCGACACGTGTCTCCCACAGATCGACAACTGCAATTCACTTCGGCTCTTCAAGCTTCGAGAGTTTCAACCTCTCCACACTCACTTTCTACCAAAGTGATATCACCTGAAGTCCACGAATTTCCACCATGTATCCTCTCTCTCATATCAACGACACAGACATACTTCGTTACTCTACGGATTTCCAAAGGAACTCACGGCTAACCACCTCGCAACTTTTCCAGATCTGACGGTTTGGGGTGACTCGGTTTCCTCTTGAAGAAATCCTAGTCGTTAACTCGTTAAACCTTGAGAGTTTCTCCCCCTTTGAATATTTCTTCCTGCTATCTCTACTGAGATTCATTTCTCGAACCCCTTTCTCCTTAGAGGGTTGCTTCGACACTTAGTCGACTTTCGGATATGTGCACACTTTGCAACAGATCTTCATGTCCCTTCATGAGAAAAATCAAGCTATTTCTCCCAAGATTTTTGAGTCAAAGACTCTATCGACGCACTCCTTGCACCCATGGACGCTCTGAACCTCAATTTTTGTTCCTTTCGACAATAATTCACTCTGAAATATTTGTCTTGTTAACCACTAACATAGACCATCCAGGCTCAGTGTTGAAACCATGGCTCTGATACCATTTTGTAACATCCCCAGCCACCAACAGGCTGGGCAACACCACTACTTGGATACTTCACTTAGATTTGATACCAACTTGTAACATCCCCGACCATCAGCCCCCGCCGGGTAACGCTACCAAAGAAACCTTAACTTTTCCTTTACTGCTCTAATACCATTTTGTCACACCCCCGACCACCTAGGCCAAGCCATGCTACTCATAGAAACAACAATTATCATAAGCATATAAATATAAACATAAATAGAAAACATATTATGTTCATGCATAGATTAATGCAGAAATAACAACAAAATCATACATGCAGTACTCACAGGCAAAACCCATAATATAACAACATATACAGGCAATACTCATCAACCTAGCATGTACAAATACACAACATGTAAATGAACATAGGAATGGGTACTTATCTTTCAATTGAAGTACACCAATTGCATGTAGGCCTTCCACGAACCTCCCATCCATAGACCACGTTGCTCATCATGCTCAACAGTGGGTCACCCCTGAGCTGGGACTAAACTCCACCGGGTAAGGGAATTCTAGGCTTGGAAAGGAAAATAAGGAAGTTGCACAAAACAACAGGAATGATATTTTATCCCAGGAGCCACTTACACCCACAACCCACAGACCCTCATTCCCCACACACCTGCTCCACCCCAGGAGGGTACACCTTCACTAATACAAGTCCATCTACTACTACAATTCTGTGAGCAACCTCTCTCACCTTGGAGAGTTTCTCACATGCTTGACAACCTTCTTCTTCAATTCATCTCTTACGTCAAATGGACACAGGTGATGTCAACAACCAAATTGGGGTAACACACAGGTGAATTCAACCACAGAAAACATGTATGAACACAGAATATGACAACAAACCAAGCTTAGCCAAAACTGTGTTGGCAACAACCACCAACCGCTACGACACAACACGACTCAGGAAAATTACAAGTTCATCCGGCTTCACAGGAAATACATAGGACAACTCTAGTGTCTGCAGGTTACATTGGGGCATGCCTCAGTGGGGAGTATGGCTCTCTTCCAGGGTGGATAACCTCACGAGAGTGTCAACGCAATGGTGAAGTATCGTCCGTTGTGAGAATCATGAGACTAGTGAATGAGATGATTCGACAACGAGCTGACTTTTCCACTTAAAACTGCATGCACCCAGGTTGAAACATGTCTCCCTGAAGTTGCATGACCTCCACTTAACACTCATCACCCTTTCCCTTAGGAACTTAGGACAACAGAGATTATGTCAAACCTTAGCCTTTAGGAAATAACAATATAATATTATTCCTTTAGAGGTAAGCCCTCTAGCTTAGCCCCTATTCCTAGACGTTTATCCCCTTCCCCACCTAGTGGAGCTTAGTCCCCCATAACTCTTTCTTCATGGAGGGTCTACATGCAGTGATGCATAATTTTTATTAATGATTTGCATAATTACATATACAAAACATGCTCCTAGACTTAGCATCCTAGGCTCTCTGGCCTAATCATCACATAAGCCTCCTAGCTTATTAGAACTCGGTTCACTAGCCTAACAAACATGTTTACGATTCATAATTACAAATGGGGCTCTACCGGGGGATATTACATGAGCTCTCTAGAGGTGTATTCTCCTCCATTATCAGACCTTAGATTCTTGATCTTCTTATCTATCAGGTTCTCTACCTGAGCCCTAAATGCCTGGAATCTACTAAATACCTCATCCTTGGTCTTCATGAAGAAGATCCATGAATGTCACATAGTATAAGAATCTTGGAAAACTATCATGTGCCTAGAAGCACCGCAGTCTACTAACCAGGTATCCATTGTAACATTCCTGGAACAAGAACAAGAACATCTCCATCGTTCAAGCATTTCCATGATAACTTGTTCGGAACAAAATAAGATAAAAACAAGAATATTTCATGTTCTAAAGTTTGTTGCAGTGATACTTGCAAACATACTTCCTATTCATGATATGGATAATGATCAAGGTGACAACCTTGTGAATGTATTTTTCAATGACCCTGTAGATGATGAAGTCTCCATTCACACAGGGTCGTGTTCACATCCAAACTTATTTATCACTTTCCAAGGATAAAGACAACCAGAGTCTACATGAGGTAGCTGTTCTAGAAGAAATTCTATGTCCCAAATCTCATACAAGTGTTTATGCTCCTCCTTTAGCTAGAAGGTTTTCAATTTCCTCTTGGAAACATTATAGACTAGGTTGATTTCTTGGTCACCACACAAAAGGAAAATATCTTCAAACCCTCTCAAAGCAACGACAGGTTATTAGAGATCATGGTTGGGTTGAGCTTTGAATCCTGTCATATATGCCAGTGGATCCATTTTTATAACATATTTAGCATCATTGCTCAGAGAGGTTTGGTAGAACAGATTGCATACAATCTCTCAAATTTAGCGCTACATGAATAATATGTTCTACACAATGTCGATCTTTAAGGGAAAAATCTGAAATTGAATGAGTGCAATCTTAGACTCTCAACCCAACAGTGCCGCTCACAATATTAAATACCAAACACTTTGATCGTCTCCGTATCAATGATAGTCTCTCTCCATTTATGAATATCCCCATTGCCCCACTATGTTGTAAAGAGTATTGTTTGAGATTTTCACTGTGGAGCTTTGATTCGTTCATTGTATCGGCACTGAAATTTCATCAACATCATCCACAAAAGATTTGGAAGTAATCAAGGTGAAGAGAGTACCTCTATGACATGTCAAACACACAACGTGGGGTTCCAACAACAACATGGATTGCATTCATGCGTATATGTTGATCCTTATGAACACTGGTTCCACCAACACATGCATGAACTTGAGCCTGCAGGGAATCATTGAGAGTGTGCATGACAGTCTCAATTTGCTATGCAAGCTCTTGGATGGAGGAGAGAACGAAACCATGACATTCAAGCAATCCATAACCGAGTTGTTGCGATATTGTTAAACAAAGATTCGTTGTCTTCTTCATTCCAGACTCGACCCAAAGATTACTAGCCTTGATGTATTCATTGATCTTCTTAACGACCTCTATACGGGGAAGCTCATAGATGTCGAGGAACTTCTATCCCACCTTTGTCTTACTCACTGTTGTCATTGTTGTCAGTCTTTCGCTACGACAATGGTAGTGCAGCTTGGTTGCTGACAATTGGAAGTTGCTATGGCCATTGATAAGACTCATTGTGATACCATGTTGATTTTTCTAGTGCAATAGATAATAACACAATATTTCTGAAAATTGATAATTACTTCTAATGATGTTGTTTTTCACTTTTCAATTTATCATTAAGAAATTATACTTCAGAAATTCAACCATATAAATGTTGTAGAATAATAGTAGAGATCACAAAAAGAACACAAGATTTACTAGGAGATGTGAATTGCTTTAATTACAAATGAGCCAAACTGGATCCTTATTTATACTAAACTGACCTCCCCAAAAGACACAACTTTTCACTTTTCACTTTTCACATTATGAAGACTGACCATAGTTACAAAATTCAACACTCATTACACCATTAGCCAATTTCCTAATAAATCATTTGAAACTAAGATTTGGAATACATTGGTGGAGACAATGATATAGTATGATTGAGATGAACCAAAATATCAACAATAGATTTAGTAGAAAAGGCACTGGAGCCATTTGATATGTCACTATAGTGTAAGTTCACAACAGAGCAAGCAGATGGAGGAAAATAGATCAAAGTCATCCTAGTATTGACTTGTAATGAAGTGAAAATTAAGATGAGATGCATGAGATGCTTCATTATCCCTTGTACAAATAAATAAGACAACAACATTCAATAAAGAAAGAAAGTGTGTTACACTTACATAACCTACTACACTCTGCTTGCTCAAAAAGTATACAGTTTAATAGTTAGTCTTGTAAGTGTCCACCACAAATATTTGGAGGAGCAATTGCCCGTTGTGCCTTTCAATTCTATTTAAAAGATTGTCAACTATTCGTCTCTGCTTCGCTAGAGTGGTGAGAGATAGTAATATATTTATGCACACAAGATAACAGAAGAACAAATTAGATTTATTTTTCCCCAAAGAATATGATTACCCAGACTTACTCAGATTTTAAATAGTTGATTGTAAAATTATGAGTGAGCCCTCAAATAAATTCACTCTTTAAATTGCTTGACACGCGTCTACTTCTGGTCTTTTGGAGATTGCATGTATGCATGGCCAATCTATTCATTTTTACTGAGAGACAGAAGAAATAGTCAATTGATTCCCTTCTAGACAGCTGTCAACCACTTGGCAACGACTGGTTTTTGCCTCATTAAAGTGTTAGCAAAAACAATATATTTTGAACACAACACAATTGAAGAACAATTTAGGTTTTAAGTTCCACGCATGGGAAAAGATGATTCATGGCGTTCTTCAATCAAATCTTCTATGGATTAAACTAATCTTGTAGAAAACAAACCCTCTTTTATTGGAGTAAATTAACCTTGTAGCAAACATACCCTCTTTATGGTAACAAATCTAAAGCTCTTTCTAGTCACAAATCTGATAAGAATTCAGGAAACAATTCAGGCATGCAAAAAACTTTGCCATGATGTTGGATTTGTACATGTTGGAACAATGTCCTTAAGGGTGGTTGGCCAAATTCTAAATCAACCTATATCATCACAAATTTGATCCAAGTTTGCTACAAGATTAGATAAGACAACCCTAATCTTCCATTCTTTTCCTCAACTAAGTGATTTCTTCAAGCTACTTGACACAGGGCTACCTCAAGTCTTCTAGTGGTTGCAAGTACTTTTGGCCAATCTTTCCATTTTTCAAAAAGATTGACGCACTAAGCTTTGTTGCCAGAAAAAGTTTCAAATCTCTCTAAAATATTTACAACCACTAGAAGGCTAGGGTAACTAATGTTTGTAATGTCCCCATTTTTGGACATTATTACATTACAGAGTGTTATGCCTACCAGAGTAGCCAGATAGGGGTGACAGAGAGTTCGAGAGATATTGAGGGGTTTTATTGGGCCCGACTTGCATCGTTCATCATCATGATCCATTCCGCACATCTTGGCTTTGGTTTCGTTGCATTTCGACGATTTCCATAATTTTGAGTTATTATGGGTCATATCTTAATTAAATTCACTAAGAAGGT
>CBVK0101910996.1:0-19665 GCA_900067695.1 Picea abies
TAAAGAACTAAAATCACTTCCTAACAAGCATATTGATAGTGAATCAACATAGTACATATCCCTATAGAAGATTTAAAAGATCAATAAATTACGCAATATATAGAACTCATATGCCATCCACATATCCATTATAAAGGTAAGGATATCAATCATCAAAGACAATAAGGAAGGATAAGGTATTCATTGAGTTACTCTCACCAATTAGTAAAGAAACAATATTGAATTTAACTAAGAGATTGGTATCTAATTCGACAAAATTTATTTAACCTTATATACTATCATTGATTTGGGTAATTTATTAGAGGAGTTTAAAACAAATTGATAATATGAAATTATTAATTAATAACATATCTTAATTGAAGATATTCTATCTCACAGATTACATGAACCTTAATTTATGGAAGATACAGTTGTGAAATTTCAATTACCAGAGATACAATTTTCTTTTATCTGGGTTGATCTAAATGATCCACATAAAGAAAGAAAACTAATCATAGGTTTGGTGGTCGCGCAAAATTCACAAGAACATAGGGATATTGTTCCTCTTAGGTCACAGTTCAATCGTAACTTCACGATCCACTAACTCTGCTAAAGATTGCCATTAATTTGATTAATCTTCGAGGAAATGAATGGTTGACCAACATTTCGAATAGGACGAGTACAAATTTTATAGATAAACCTTAAGTTAAGGTAGGGCGTATGAATGATGGTCGTTTCTCTAATTGATACATGCATGCATCGGTCTCAGAGTTATTGAGGTAAGAATAGTGATTATCTGTTTCTCCCTTTGATCCAAGCGAGGGAGTGTAGGTGAGGATCAATGAGCCATAATTAAATCTTGCTCCTATTGACGCTAGATCTATTGTTTAAAATCATCTACCTAGTTTGCTGCATTTTAAACTTCAATTTCAAAACCTCATTTTTTTTTACTGTAAATAATGATATTGAATACTTACCATCAAGGATTGGG
This sequence comes from Picea abies, assembly GCA_900067695.1. Classification (NCBI taxonomy): domain Eukaryota; kingdom Viridiplantae; phylum Streptophyta; class Pinopsida; order Pinales; family Pinaceae; genus Picea; species Picea abies. The sequence goes on from CBVK0101910996.1 coordinate 971, forward strand.
TGTAATCCATCTATACAGTCTCGAAGTGCTGCAATCATTGAATTTTCTTACAAGACAAAAGACAACAACAAGGAAAACAAAAAACAATTTCTATACCTTTTAGTCATGACATTATGAGAAAAACAAAGGACAGTTTGATTGCATATTCACAAAAAACAAAAAAATGTGGAGGATAAAGCTCACTAAAGCATTTTCAGAGAAGAAAAAACAATGAACAATTTCTCTTTTGTTAATTGTAAGTTGGTACTCAATCCTATGATTATGTATATATACATAACGATTATTATTATTTTTTATTTTTACCAAAACAAAATTTTAACCACAATATAAAGGTAATTCTAAATTTCAATTGCAACAAATATTACAAATTTTTTATTTTAGGATGAAAAGTTTACATCAGTTTCGATCTAAGATAGCCATCATGAATTCAATCCATAAAATTCAAGTGATTACACATCGAGAGTATTTTTTTTTTGGAGGGCTCTCTTGTCATGGAAGTTTGCTAATGGTATCAATCATCAAGTGAGAGTTTTAAGAAGCAGATCAGAGCAATGGTCGGACAACAATGGGCATTCTGGTTACAACATAGTGATGGAATCAATTAAAATCCCATGGTTTGTAAGGGAGAACAATGAAAAAAAATTCCATGCATTCAATTAAAATTTAGTTGATAACATTTTAAAAATTTCCTTCCATATCCCACAACCATCCATTGAACTAGCAAAAATTAACATCATAATTTAATACAACTTTGGGCAATAAAACTACATATATATGAAAACCAAACTATTACATTTAAACTCAGATAAGAAATATCGTAACAACAGACGACGAAGCGGAATATGTTCCTCAACGACCGCGTTCCTTCCAGCGCTGCCACTTGCTAATCGTAGACACTTCACCGGTACCTCCCAGCCAACACTAGGGGTACTCTTCTTCCCCGTTAGCCCCCCAAGACGCAAAGGGGCCACACACACAAACCATAAATCCACTAGCTCCCAGCTTGCCTCACAAGGTAGAGCCACCACTCTCTCTCAAGCTGGGTATGCCAATTCTCACAAGTAAAACTAGTCAAAAAATATGCAGCATAACTTTACCCATAATGAGTGTTAGCCCTTTACCCTCTTTACCAATTGCTTTATAGGAGTTTCCTTAATGAAAACTCCCCACTTGCACAATTAATTCACTTTTTAATTTAGATAAATTAAAATTATTTCCCCCTTACACTTGTCACCCTTTTCCCAAGTTGCACAAGAAATTCCACATTATATTTTAATTAAAGTCAATTTCCCTCACCCATCCTAAAAGAGCTCCTTAAATCACTCCTAGTTGTCTCTTTATTCCCCTTATTTCCAATTAATGACCAACACCTTACTAAATATGAGTTGAGTTAAAATATGAGTCTTCTTCTAGTTATACCAGTGTTAACTAGACTCTAGATGCCTTTCTATGCGTACACATTCTTTCATCTTTATTTCTTTCTCATTTTAGAAATCCCTTTTAATATTTTTTGCAAACATGTGCCTTATCAAATTTTTAGATATATTTCACTCTTTTTCATTCATAACTTGATTTACTTCATCCCCTTTTATTTAATTTATAATTTAGTTTTAGTATTCTTACCCAAACTTAGACTTAGGCTTAAATTTTGAATAGGCTTAGACTTTCATTTGGGGATGCAAAATTAATAATTTCAATCCTTAATTAATTAATTAAATCAGGCAATGTTTAAAGATTTTACAAGGTTTAATTATTCGCTCAAGGTTTTCTAGGCCACCTAGATTCGTTGAATCAAGTGTTACTTCTATGATGTGCCCTTCAAGATGCACTCCGTGCTCCAAGGGTGCCACTCGCCTTTGACTGGTTTTGGTAGTTGTCCAACCCTTGGAGTCAACACTCCATTTGAGTGATCTTGTGAGAGACTAAGGGATTCTAAGGAATAAGGACCTTGCCTTTTTGTGCGCCCCTTAGAAATCTTTGTGAACGATTGTCTCAGTCTGCCCTCACGACATCGTGGACCTTTTAAAGTAAGTAATCGTTAACCTACAATTCGAGCCACGACGGGAGTGCTAGTAGGCTGTGACAATGAAGTTGCCACACCTCTCCCTCAATATATGGTCTGTTTGGATGGCCCCTTTACTCCTTATGTGAGTCAGATTAGCAAGCATTCGTCAGCTTGCATTCATCAACGAAACAATGTCAATGATCATCAAAATCATACTATAATTGATCATATGTCACATATGCATAAATGAAATACTCAAACTAATACAATCAACTCCCTGACTCAATTCGGAGTCCAAGAAGGTCCATTGATGCCCTCGACATCCACAATTTGTCAAGTGTCTTACACACTTAGGGAAACTCGTCAATAGCATGTGTCAACACGCATATAACAAATAACATAAAATCATAATCCATCATCATCATCATAAGAATCTATAAGCGAAAGAAATAACCATGTATTATAACCGGATCACTTGCACACAAGTGTCCTCAAATAATAAGTCAATAACATGTGCTCGTAAGAGAAGAATGTTACATACACCCCCTCTTGTTTTAAACTTCGTCCCAAAGTTGTATAGTATATAAAATGTAGGAATAAAAATATCTGACAAGATCTATATGTCTAATCTATCAAATAAGTAAGGAAATTGCTAACGCATATCATATGCATCGTCCCAGGTAGCCGAGTGTGGACTATAATTGTTCCACTGGACGTTGAACTAATCGACTATTTGATGTTGTAGCTATCGAATGCAATGGTCCATAATGTGGATTGGCTCTGTCGTGAGTGCACCCTCATCTGACACCTGCAAAGAACTCATATCAATCACATGTGTAGGATCACTAACATAATGTCTCAAAACAGATACATGAAAAACATCATGCATACCCCTTTGAGAATCATGCAAGGCTAGTCGATAGACCACAGGTCCCTTCCTTTCCACAACTTCGAAAGTTTCCACAAACCTATGAGAGAGTTTAGCACCCTTTCCAAACTTGATCAAACTCTTGTGCGGTTTCACCCGCAAGAAAACTCAAATGCCAACTTCATAATTGCGATCAACGCAATGTGCATCAGCATAACTCTTCTACCAATCTTTCACCTCTTTAATCCTTTGTATTATCGATTGCATTTGTTATTCCATTTCTTAGATCGATTTTGGTCCGAACAAGACCCTATCCTCAAGTCGATCCCATATCAATGGTTTCCAACACAGTCTCCTGGAAAGAAACTCAAATGGTGCCATCTTCATGGTACTTTGATAGTTGTTGTTGTATGTAAACTCTACTAGTGGAAATAACTCTTCCCAATGCCTCTGTTGGTCCATTACACACATACGCAACATATCTTCCAAAATTTGGTTCATTCTTTCTGTCTGCCTGTCAGTCTCAGGGTGATAGGTTGTACTAATGTTGATTTGTGTTCCCAAGGCCTCTTGGAAACTCATTCAAAAATGTCCTGTAAACACCGATCCTTTATCGGATATGATCCTTTTTGGAACACCATGCAATCTCACAATCTCCCTGACAAAAAGTCTCGGTATATCTGGTGCCTAATACGTCATATGCACAAGAATCAAATGTGCACTCTTCTTCAGGGTGTCAACTACCACGAAAATTGAGTCGTGCCTCCTTGTCGTCTGCAACAATCCAACAATAAAGTCCATCAAAATGACCTCCCATTTTGATTTTAGAATAGCGTGTGGCTGTCGTAATCCTGCTAGATGTCTATGCTCAACTTTCACTTGCTGACATTCTAGACATCTCACCACGTAGCTAACTATGTCTGCTTTCATTCCCTTCCAGAAGAATAAAGGCTTAATATATTCCCTCATCTTCATGATTCCATGATGAGCCATTTATACTGCTCTATGAGCTTCGCTTAAGACCAAATTTCTCAATTCATCGTTAGGCGGTATGTAAATTCTGTTATTATACCTCACCAGTTTGTTATTTTCCAATGTATAACCTTCAAAATTTGGTACCATCATGGTGTCTTGCCCAATATTGTCCTTAACTTCTTTGTACTAGTCATCATCGATCTGTATAGCTAAGATATTTTCTCAAAGTTTTGTTTGAAGAGGTATCACTGAGAATATGCGTAGTCTCTGACTCAATGGATCTGCCACTCTTTTCACCGTACCTTTAATGTAAGAAATATCAAAGTCGTATTCGCTAAGAAATTTCGACGAACGCCTTTGTTGTGCATTCAAATCACTCTTTAGTTCGAATTTTTGTCCAATCAGATAGTGTCTCCAAACCCTCAAGGCATACACAATGGCCAATAACTCCAAATCATGCGTTGTGTAGTTCTACTCATGCCTTCTTAATTTCCTTGAGATGTAAGCGATCACTCGACCGTCTTGCATCAATACTCTGCCTAAACCCTCCTTGGATGTGTCTATGCATACCGATAACTCCTTGTCCATGTTGGGGACTTTCAATATCGATGTTGTTGTCAACAAATCCTTGAGCCTTTGAAATGATTCTGCGCATTTCTTGCTCCATAAAAACTTCTTGTTTTTATTCTATAATTCTGTGATTGGATTTTCTATCTTTGGAAAACCTTCGACAAACCATTGGTAATATCCTGCTAAACCCATAAAGATGTGTACTTCTTGTACTTTCTTCAGGGCAAGCCATTCCATGATAGCCTGTACCTTTACCGGATCCACAAGGATACCTTCACCGGATATAATGTGCCCTAAGTAATGAATCTTTGATTGGTAAAAAGAACATTTCGATAATTTCTCGTATAATTTGTTTTCTCGTTAACACTATAGTACTAAGCACAAATTTTCGTCATGTTCTTCTGTTGTCTGAGAATATATCAATATGTCATCAATGAATACTTGAACAAACTTGTCCAAGTATTCACAGAACACCCCATTCATCAAACTCATGAATACCTCGGGGTCGTTTGTCAGTCCAAATGGTAAAATGGTAAACTGATAGTGCCCGAACCTCGTCTTGAATGTGGTATTAGGAATATCTTCCTCTTTAATTCATAACTGGTTATATCCTGATCTTAAGTCGATCTTTGAAAACATCATTTCCCCTTTAATTTGATCAAACAAATCATCTATTATTGGCAACAGATACTGGTTCTTGATTGTCGCCTTGTTTAATTGACAGTATTCAATACAAAGTTTCCATGACCCATACTTCTTTATTATGAAAATAACAGGCGCACCCCAAGGTGACACACTTGGACGTATAAGTAACAAGACCAACAACTCCTTCAATTACATTTTAAACTCCTGCAACTCAGGCGTTGACATCCGATAAGGCGCTCTTGCTATCTGTTCAGTTCCAATTTTCAAGTCGATTTTAAACCCCAACTCTCTTTCGGGTGGAAAGCCTGGTAACTCTTCTGGAAACACGTAAAAAAACTCTTGTACTATAGGAAGGTTTTCTAATCATTCCGCTTCACCCTTTTCGTTTAGTGCTAAGACTGCATATAACTTGCATCCCTTGTGCATGCTCTTCTACAACTGTAGGGAAGAAATGAACCTTAAGGACACTCCCTATTTTCTTCCTACAATTACTCTTCTCTGTCCCTCATCATCGGTCAAACTCAACCATTTTGTCTTACAGTTGAGTATCGCATCACATGATTCCAACCAATCCATACCGATAATGATGTCATACGATCCTAAGATCATGACATATAGGTCAGACTTTGTTACAAAATCTCCTAATTTAATGTGATAACCCATAACCCTTCCTCCAACCTTCTATTTGGCACCCGAATCCATTTCTACGTAAATAACCTCGTCTTGCTCGACTACCTTTACCTTAATTATTTTCAGTGCCACACTAGAAATAGAGCTCTCTGTAGCACTTGGATCTATCAAAATACTAAAAGTTTGGTCAGGGATTGTACCTGATGTCTCAAGCACAGTGGACTGGTGCTCGGCTTGGTAGTTATTCATCGCTATGTAAATCCTGTGGGCCTTGCCCAAATATCTAACCATAGTGTGTCTTGTTTATTCGACCGCTCTGGCCTTCTCAACTGAACACTCTCATTAGTAATGTGGCTCTCCACATGTCCAAAATCCAGTCTTCGGTCCAGTACTCTTGGTCCTCGAAGTAGAAGTTGTTGGCCTATCAACATGATATCATGATCTGTTCTCCTGAACACACCTAAACTGCTATTGTTGATGCGGTGGTCCTTTGTAGGGAGTCCTCTGCTGAGGAGTCAGTCATCGAGGTGTCATGAACGTGGGTCCTCTAGATGTATCTCGATAACCTGATGTCTTTCTGGCTGGTGTTTGATGATGTTGTGCTCCATATGTCGTCTATTTAGTCGATCTTGCAGGAGTCTTGCCCTGACCCCCACTAGTCAGCATTTCCTTAGCTATGAGGGCCTTCTGGACTGCATCGTGCAACATATGAGGCATTAGGATCCTCGCCTTCACGTGAATTGTAACACCCTGTTTCCCCCAAATTGTAAACATAACTGGATTGGCCAAGGACTATGGCAAACTAATGAATATGAATATGTGATGTAAATGAAGAGGTCAATGAATGTGAATAACATTTTGAATTTATTGCAGGACTGCTGAGAGAGGGATGTGTAGAAAAGAGACCATGATGGCGGTGGAAGGCACCTGAAAAAGGTGGCGTTAACTTCCACCCTGAATGAATACCGTATTTGGACTCCACTGGCCCGGAGAACCATAAGCGGCTCGCTGGCCCCCAAATTTAAGGTCTCGCAGGCTGGTAGGTGGGCGACTTGATGAGGGATGGGATGGTGAACCGCCCATCCATAGAGCTGTCAGGCCTAATCGACACGAGGGTAATCATGCCACACGCAACCTCGCGAGAGGATAAGGCATATGGCAGAAGCGATGGAAGGGGGCAGACGCGAGGGAAACTCTGGCAATTTTTACACAGAGTGAGTGATAGCAGGGAGGGAGGATTGCAACCTTCGCTCCTGGTCACTGGAATATGGAGAGACGCAGTCTTAGAACATCGTGGTCTCAGCTCGGGGGTGGCTAGTGGTAAATCTGTTGGGAGTCGTTGAGCCTACGGTTGGGTGGAAACGAGCACCCCTCTCAGCAGTTGCACCCATTTCTGAAATCATTTCTGATAAGTGTTTTGTTTACATATTGCTTTTTGAAATTCATAGAATGATACATATACGTAAATGCTCATAGACCTGTGAAAGTGTAAATGATTCCTGTGTAAGAATGTCTGTGCAATGTTTTGGATAATGATTAATAGGCATATGCTTATAATAGAGGAAGCCATGCATGACTTACGTTGATAAACTGAATCTAATTATGCCTAGGCTGAACTATGTTAGGCATCCAACCCATTTTCGGGAAGTTGCTTCCCTCACCCATATCCAGGAAAGCCCGGAATAGATCTCTTGTAGAGATTCCCTTCTTGGAAAGGTTTACCTAGGACCTGGAATGTGAACTTGAAGGTGCAAGTCTTAATAATCCTGCACAAGGAGGAACGATCCTCTTAAAACCCGAGATGGCAGCTCAAGGAAGGAATATGGATTCGACGGATGAGAATTTGTCGGGAAATCTACAGTTTCCCCTCGACCGTTAGATTAGCAAAAGAAGGTAGGGCGTTAAAGGCTTCACCACTTGACTTTTCCCGTGTCTTCATGGGTAGTGAAGAATCTAGGGCCGTATATCCCCTTGATCCCTGAGAACATCTAAACCGCTGATTTCCCCGTCCATAAAGTTATGGAAGAGTTCCCAAAAGTGGCATCAGAGCCGTCGAATCAGCAGTAGAACTCTCGCTAACTGTAGATCTGGTAGGAGTTACACCAGGGTTAAGCCCCAGCGAACCGAGGAAAGTCCCTAAAAAGTCATCGGGATATTGAGGTCATCGAAAATTCCGAGAGTGCAGAAATATCGACATCAGGAATCGTGATCTGCGATATCCCAATAGGCGCAGGACCGTCTATCATGGAGGACACATGTCAGGAGATCCCAGAAGTCGGGGATCGGAGAATCGGAGTTTCCGAGCACAAAGAAATCTTGTCATACGAAATCGTGATTCACGATTTACCGACAAGATCAGAACCGTCCATTAGGTGGAACATGTGTCAACAGATCCCAAAGAGTCGGAGTTCGAGGCATCGGAGTTTCCGGAGGTAAGAAACTCCCACACATTGGAATCGCGATCCGCGATGCCCCGGCAAGATCAAAGCCGTCCATCTGGAAGGACACATGGTAGTGATCGAGCGCCACCCGAAAGAGTCCCGACAGGGAGGCCATCTATCGACATATTGGAGAATCGGGGTTTGCGAGAGCAAGGAAATCTTGCCTCTTGGAATCGTGATACGCGATTTCCCGACACGATATGAACCGTTCATTTTGGAGGACGCATGTCAGTAGATCCAGAAGGGTTAGAGTTCAGAGCATCGTGGATTTCAAGGGGAAGAAACCCTCGTAGTTTGAAATCGCAATGCGTGAAATCCCGATAGGAGAATGGGGAAGTCCCAGGTGAAAACCCCGACGTGATCAGAGCCATCCGTTCAGAGGGACAGGTGTCAAAGATCTGATGAGGGTCAGAAAAATCAGAAAATCGACATTCCTGAGGTCGAAGGAACCAGGACATCGAAAGTCCCGAAATCCTGACAAGGATATGAGCCATCCATTTGGAGGGACGCGTGGAGGAGATCAGAGCTATTGGGAAAGTCCTGACAAGGGGAACCATCCCTTGGCGTTTGGTTCATTGGGATATCGAGAATCCTGTGGAAGTGGGGTTTACCTGTTATGAAATCGTGAAGCGTGAAAACTTCGACGGGGTAAGGTTGTGGAAACGGGGTAACGGTCACGTGGACCAGGGCTGAGCCAAGGGGGGGATAGCTGAGGCAGAGGCGCGTCGGGAATCGGGGAATCGTGAATCCCGTGGGCGTATGCATATCAATATCGAAAACCCTGAAACCTCGACGGAGAGGTAGGACTACGGTCCCATAATTTGTGGTCATATTGGCTAGGTCTTAGCTTAGAGGGATGAAGCACATTGGGGATCAGAGGATCGGGAGTTCCGGGTACATGTGCACCTCGGCACCACAAACTCCGAAACCTCGATGAGAAGTTGTTGCTATGGTCATATAGGAGCCGGTCGTGTGGGCCAGAGGCTTAGCCAAGTGGGGCTGAGGCAACAAAGGCACGATTCAGAGATCGGAGATCGGTGATTCAAGTTACCAAAACATCGTGGGTGTCAAAACCCCGATAGAAGAAACCCCGACAGGAGCATGTGACTGTGGTCATATGAGCGTAGGGCACGTGGACCAACAGTACGCTAGAAGGAGCTGTTGAAAAGGGGCGCATCGGAAATTTGTCCCATCAGTGATCAGGGGTTCGAGAGGCCAAGGACTCTCGACACCGCAACCTCCGAAACCCCGAATCCCGATATTAAACTGGGGATTGGCATTTCGCTAATGCAAGTTTATGGAGATTTCTAATTTGGGAGACATTAACCCAAAAATTTTGATTTATGATAGTGGGTGTGTTACAAAGTGGTATCAGAGCATGGTTACAACACTTGGCCTGATTGGGCTCATGCACGAGTCATGCATAAACCTTGTTCAAAACACTCCTATGAGGAGTAATCCCTAGACTTAACTCTCTTGTCCAGGATTAAAAACTTGGAAAATGAGAACCTGACTGTGTATACAAATGAAAGAAGTTATGAAATTATGCGCAATTTATAAGAAATGAATTTAACTCTTGACTAATAGCCAGCGGTTGTCTTTTCACTCAAGCGGACGATCAACCGTGGGAATATACAAATGCAGAGTATAGTGACTCACCAAGAGGTGGGAGAAGGCTCCCACAACAGAGACGAAGAGTCTGATGAAAGAAGAGCAATACGAACCCCTCCAGACCTAGCCGAGACTGTGAGGAGTCTCATGGTTGAGTTGCAAAGCTGCAAGGCCGATAATGAAAGGATGATGAAAGAACAAGAAAAGCAAACCGAAATTAATGCAGTTTTATTGCAGAGCTTATCTGACCTACAACGACAAATGCAACATGAATCGGAGATGCAAAATCGTGGTCGTGTCAGTGGCCACACTGAGAGAAGCACGTCCAGAAAGGTCCACCCCAGAGGTAAAGGACCGGTACCAGATGATTCCACTGAGAAGGAAGCTGGTGATTCAGAAGGCTCTTCCAGTAGCAGGACCAGTTCCTATTCTTGCAGAAAACAGAAGAAGCAAAAGACTTCCAAGAGTCACAAATTTGAGGAATTCAGGAAGGCCAAACCGCCCTCCTTCGATGGTGAGATAAAGAAGGGAGAGGAAGCTGAGGCTTGGCTACTTGGACTGAAGAAATATTTCAGAGTCCATGATTTCTCAGAGAACTTGAAGGCCCGAGTGGCCACTTTCAATCTGAATGGAAAGGCTTCCATCTGGTGGGAAGACCTTAAGAATATGAAAGGGGTCCGCGAGGAGGACCTGTCTTGGAAACGGTTTGAGAAGTACTTCCGGAAGAAGTATTTGTCGGAAAGGTATTTCGACGAGAAGGCTAAAGATTTTTATGAACTCAAATTGGGACAACTTACTATGGAGGAGTATGTCAATAAATTCCTTGACTTACTGAGATATGTACCCTACATCAAAGCAGAGAAGGCGAAGGCACAACGCTTCATCAATGGGCTACCCAAGGAATACCGAAACCGAATTGAATTTGACGAGCCAAAGACCCTAGAAGACACTATAAGAAAGGCAACATATTGTCATGAACAGTATGGACATCGGGCAGAGTCTCGTGGAGACTGGAAATAGAAGAGTGGATCGAAATTTCAGAAGAAAAGAAGCAAATCCTCGAGATTGAAAAACTACAAGAAGAACCACAGAATGAACTTTCCAACCCAGAGTGTACTCCAGCAGAACTTTCCCTCGGCAGACAGAAATAAAACTTCTAGACCTATACCGGTAAAGATTGATAACCCAAAGAGAAAACCTTTGGAATGCTGGGGTTGCAGAGAAGAGCATCTCTTGAGAGACTGTCCACACCGACAACAGAACAGTCGAAAAATTTATAACATGCAGGAAGCTACCACAGTCAATGATGTGCCAAGGAGTGTGCCGCAGATTTATGCAGTCTTGGATAATAACCAAGCTGACCACCAAGCTTCAGTGGTGGAAATAGAAGGTATGATCTTCAACCATCTGGTGTCTGTTTTGATTGACCCTGGTTCAAATTTGAGTTATATATCCCCTAAAGATGTTGATAAGTGTAAGCTACAGCCACGAAAACAAACTAAGCCATGGTTAGTACAGTTAGCCACTGGCACCAAAAGAAAGGTGGTAGAGTCCATACCAGCCTTCCAGTTAATGTTGGGTAAATTCCCCACCCAATCAACCCTTAATGTATTACCCCTGGGGTCATATGACCTGTTGATTGGTATGGATTGGCTGGCCGCCCATAAAGTCAAATTAGACTGTTACCATAAAACCTTAGAGTGTGTGAACAAAGAAGGAAAAAGGATAACCCTTCAAGGGATCCGAAAACCGGTCTCGGTGAGACAAATATCAGCATTGCAAATGAGGAAGTATTTCCGAAAGGGATGTCCCCTATATGCAGTACAGGTGTTGAAAACAATCGAAGGTACAGACCCAAGCCCTGATGATCACCCTATCCTGAGAGAATACCGAGATGTGTTTCCAGAGGAGATACTGGGTCTACCTCTGAGAAGAGACATTGACTTCTCAATAGAACTTGCACCAGGAGCGGTGCCGGTGTCTAGAACACCCTACCGGATGAGCACACCTGAGTTAGTAGAACTCAAGTTGCAATTGAAAGAAATGATGGATAAGGGTTATGTTTGACCCAGCGTGTCCCCATGGGGAGCACCGGTCCTGTTTGTGAAAAAGAAAGATGGCACCCTTAGACTGTGTATAGACTACAGACAACTTAATAAAGTAACCATAAAGAACAAATACCCCTTACCCAGGATCGATGATCTATTCGATCAGTTGAGAGGTGCGTCTGTTTTCTCAAAGATTGACTTGAGGTCCAGATACCATCAAGTCCGAATCAAGGGTGAAGACATCCATAATACCGCTTTTCGGACACGGTATGGTCATTATGAGTTTGTGGTAGTACCATTTGGGTTAACCAATGCCCCTACTACTTTCATGTGCTTAATGAACAATATACTCAGTAAATTTCTAGATAAATTTGTACTAGTTTTTATTGATGATATCTTAATCTACTCTAAGAGTAGAGAAGAACATGAAGAGCATCTTAGAATTGTGCTGCAAGTGCTAAGAGAGCATCAACTCTATGCTAAATTCAACAAGTGTGACTTCTTTCAGAAGCAAATACACTACTTGGGACATGTGTTGTCCAAGGAAGTGGTAGCAGTAGATCCTGACAAGATCATGTCTATCATGGAATGGCCTACCCCAAAGGATGTCTCAGACATTAGGTTCTTCATGGGACTGGCGGGATACTATAGGAGATTTATAAAAGATTTCTCCAAGATTGGTTGTCCAATCACTGCCCTCCAGAAGAAGGGAACAACATTTCTGTGGACACAGCAATGTGAAGAAAGATTTCAAACCTTGAAACATCTACTAACCCATGCACCCGTGTTGAAAATCGCTGACCCAGAGGCTGACTTCCTTGTGTGCACGAATGCCTGTAAAGAAGGGCTCGGAGGAGTCCTTATGCAGGAAGGAAAGGTGATCTGCTATGAATCCTGAAAATTGAATGAACATGAGGTCAACTATGTGACTCATGATCTAGAATTGGCTACCATAGTGCATGCCTTAAAAACGTGGAGGCATTACCACCTGGGAAGGAAATTTGTGCTTATGACAGATCACTATAGATTACGATATTTGTTTGATCAACCCAAGCTCAATGCTAGACAAGCTAGATGGATGGCCGTCCTTAGCGAATTTGATTTTGAAATCAAGCACATCAAAGGGAAGGAGAATAGCGTGGCCGATGCCCTTAGCAGAAGCCTGAGAACAATTCACTTGGCAGCAGTGAGTACCTGCGAGACAGATGTCAAGAACAGAGTCAAGGAGGCACAAGAAACAGATCCCTTCGTCCGAAATGTGATCCTGTACCTACAACAAGAACCCGCTGGAGTAAAATACGAAGGCTATCAGACGACCGAAGGAGGTCTACTCACCTACAGAGATAGGATGTACATTCCCAATTGTGACGACTTGAAGAGGTTCATCATGGATGAACTACATAAAAGACCCTACACCGGTCACCCAGGATACCAGAAAATGATTACTGCCACCCGAAAACAATTTTACTGGCCGGGATTGAAGAAGGATGTAGCCAAATATTTGGCCCAATGCATAGAATGCCAACAAGTTAAAGCAGAACATCGACACCCGACAGGACTATTACACCCTTTACCCATCCCAGAATGGAAATGGGAAAACCATCTCCATGGATTTTATCACTGGATTACCAACTTCAACCAAACATAATGACACCATTATGGTAGTGGTGGATAAACTGAGCAAGTCCGCTCATTTCATTCCCATCAAATTGACCTGCAAGGCGATAGATATCGCATAGGTATTCATAAAAGAGGTGTTCCGACTGCACGGTATGCCGAGGGAGATAATATCTGACAGAGACACAAAGTTCACTTCCAACTTCTGGAAATCACTGATGGCGGGTTTAGAGACCAAATTGTTGTTTAGTACCGCCTATCACCCTCAAACCGATGGATAGACAGAAAGAGTAAATTAGATATTAGAGGATATGTTAAGGATGCATGTAATGCATCAACCCAGGAAATGGGAAGACTACCTTCCATTGGTAGAATTTGCCTACAACAACGGCTATCAAGCATCCTTAAAGATGAGTCCATTCGAGGTCCTCTATGGTAGACAGTGTAATACTCCAATCAGCTGGAGTAATCCTATAAATAGGATTTCTTTTGGACTCGACATGTTGAAAGAAATGGAACAACAAGTGACTCAGATAAAACAAAATTTGAAGATTGCTCAGAACCGACAGAAAAGTTATGCTGATCAAAAGAGGACTCCAATGGAGTTCCAAACAGGAGATCATGTATATCTCAGAATTAAGCCCAGAAGGAGCTCCCTGAAAATGGGAGCTTCTGCCAAATTGGCACCCCAGTATTGTGGACCCTTTGAGGTTCTAGATAGAGTGGGACCTGTAGCCTATTGGCTAGCACTTCCTCCCACAGTAAAAGCACATAATGTTTTCCATGTTTCATTATTGAAGAAATATGTACATGATACTAATCACATAATTGACTGGTCTGTGATCCAGGTGGAACCGGAGGGAGAATTTCTACCAGAACCCCAATGAATATTGGATAGAAAGGAAACCCAACTCCGGAACAAAACCATTGCACAGGTCAAGGTGCAGTGGAAACATTTTGGCCCAGATGAGGGTACATGGGAAATGGAGGATGCCATGAGACATGCATATCCGATTTTGTTTACTTCTGTACATGTAATTCATGTTAGTAGCTAAGAACATCGAGGACGATGTTCCTTTTAAGGGGGAGGGAATTGTAACACCCTGTTTCCCCCAGATTGTAAACATAACTGGACTGGCCAAGGACTATGGCAAACTCATAAATATGAATATGTGATGTAAATTGACCTGCAGGAAGAGGTCAATGAATGTGAATAATATTTTGAATTTATTGCAGGACTGTTGAGAGAGGGATGTGCAGAAAAGAGACCACGATGGTGGTGGAAGGCACTTGAAAAAGGTGGCGTTAACTTCCACCTTGAATGAATACCGTATTTGGACTCCACTGGCCCGAAGAACCAAAAGCGGCTCACTGGCCCCCAAATTTAATGTCTCGCAGGTTGGTAGGCAGGCAACTTGATGAGGGATGGGATGGTGAACCGCCCATCCGTAGAGCCGTCAGGCCTGATCGGCGCAAGGGTAATCGTGCCACACACAACCTCGCGAGAGGATAAGGCGTATGGTAGAAGCGATGGAAGGGGGCAGACGTGAGGGGAACTCTGGCAATTTTTACGTAGAGTGAGTGATAGCAGGGAGGGAGGATTGCAACCTTCGCTCCTGGTCACTGGCAGACGGAGAGACACAATCTCAGAACATCGTGGTCTCAGCTCGGGGGTGGCTAGTGGTAAATCCATTGGGAGTCGCTAAGCCTACGGTTGGGTGAAAACGAGCACCCCTCTTAGCAGTTGCACCCATTTCTGAAATCATTTCTGATAAGTGTTTTGTTTACATATTGCTTTTTGAAATTCATAGAATGATACATATATGTAAATGCTCATAGACCTGTGAAAGTGTAAATGATTCCTGTGTAAAAATGTCTGTGCAATGTTTTGGATAATGATTAATAGGCATATGCTTATAATAGAGGAAGCATGCATGACTTACGTTGATAAAATGAATCTAATTATGCCTAGGCTGAACTATGTTAGGCATCCAACCCATTCTCGGGAAGTTGCTTCCCTCACCCATATCCAGGAAACCCGGAATAGATCTCTTGTAGAGATTCCCTTCTTGGAAAGGTTTACCTAGGACCTGGAATGTGAACTTGAAGGTGCAAGTCTTAATAATCCTATACGAGGAGGAACAATCCTCTTAAAACCCGAGATGGCATCTCAAGGAAGGAATATTGATTCGACGGATGAGAATTTGTCGGGAAATCTACAGTTTCCCCTTGACTGTTAGATTAGCTGGAGAAGGTAGGGCGTTAAAGGCTTCACCACCTGACTTTTTTCGTGTCTTCATGGGTAGTGAAGAGTCTAGGGCCGTATATCCCCTTGATCCCTAAGAACATCTGGACCGTTTATTTCCCCGTCTATAAAGTTATGGAAGAGTTCCCAAAAGCGACATCAGAGCTGTCGGATCAGCAACAGAACTCCCGCTAATCATAGATCTGGTAGGAGTTACACCGGGGTTAAGCCCTAGCGAACCGCGGAAAGTCCCTAAAAAGTCATCGGGATATTGAGGTCATCGGAAATTCTGAGAGTGCAGAAATCTCAACATTAGGAATCGCGATCCGCGATATCCCGAAAGGCGCAGGACCGTCTATCGTGGAGGACACGTGTCAAGAGATTTTGGAAGTCGGGGATCGGAGAATCAGAGTTTCTGAGCACAAAGAAATCTTGTCATACGAAATCGCGATCTGCGATTTACCGACAAGATTAGAACCGTCCATTGGGTGGAACACGTGTCAACAGATCCCGAAGAGTTGGAGTTCGAGGCATTGGAGTTTCCGGAGGTAAGAAACTCCCACACATTGGAATCATGATCCGCGATGCCCTGGCAAGATAGGAGCCGTCCATCTGGAAGAACACATGGTAGTGATCGAGTGCCACCCGAAAGAGTCCCGACAGGGAGGCCATCTATCAGCATATCGAAGAATCGAGGTTTGCGAGAGCAAGGAAATCTTGCCACTTGGAATCGCGATACGCGATTTCCCGACATGATCTGAACCGTTCATTTTGGAGGACGCGTGTCAGTAGATCCAGAAGGGTCGGAGTTCAGAGCATCGAGAATTTCGAGGGGAAGAAACCCTCATATTTTGAAATCGTGATGTGTGAAATCCCAATAGGAGAATGGGGAAGTCCCAGGTGAAAACCCCGACGTGATCAGAGCCGTCCGTTCAGAGGGACAGGTGTCAAAGATCTGACAAGGGTCAGAAAAATCGAGAAATCGACATTCCTAAGGTCGAAGGAACCAAGACATCGAAAGTCCCGAAATCCCGACAAGGATCTGAGCCATCCATTTGGAGGGATGTGTGGAGGAGATTAGAGCTATTGGGAAAGTCCCGACAGGGGGAGCCATCCCTCGACGTTTGGTTCATTGGGATATCGGGAATCCTGTGGACGTGGGGTTTACCCCTTATAAAATCGCGAAGCGCGAAAACTCCAATGGGGTAAGTTTGTGGACACGGGGTAACGGTCAGGTGGACCAGGGCTGAGCCAGGGGAGGGGCTAGCTGAGGCAGAGGCACGTCGAGAATTGGGGAATCATGAATCTCGTGGGCGTATGCATATCAACATCGAAAACCCCGAAACCCCGATGGAGAGGTAGGACTACGGTCCCAGAATTTGTGGTCATATTGGCCAGGGCTTAGCTTAGAGGGCTGAAGCACATCGGGGATCGGAGGATCGGGAGTTCCGGGTACATGTGCACCTCGGCACCGCAAACCCCGAAACCCCAATGAGAAGTTGTTGCTGTGGTCATATAGGAGCCGGTCGTGTGGGCCAGAGGCTTAGCCAAGTGGGGCTGAGGCAACAAAGGCGCGATTTGGAGATCGGAGATCGGTGATTCAAGTTACCAAAACATCATGGGTGTCAAAACCTCGATAGAAGAAACCCCGACAGGAGCATGTGACTGTGGTCATATGAACGCAGGGCACGTGGACCAACAATACGCTAGAAGGAGCTGTTGAAAAGGGGCGCATCGAAAATTTGTCCCATCAGTGATCGGGTGTTCGAGAGGATAGGGACTCTCGACACCGCAACCTTCGAAACCCCGAATCCCGATATTAAACCGGGGATTGGCCTTTCGCTAATGCAAGTTTATGGAGATTTCTCATTTGTGAGACATTAACCCAAAAATTTTGATTTATGATAGTGGGTGTGTTACACGAATGCTGAAGTTAAGGCTAAACACAAAATTGTTGACCTTTAGCTTCTCGGTGTTAATATGTGGAGCATACCTAAGTAGCTCCATGAATCGGGCCTCATACTCAGGCACCATACAACCACCCTGTCATAAGGCAATGAACTCATGGAGATGACGCTCAATGAATTCCTCTGATAAATACCTCTCCCATAACCGTTTCTCAAATGGTTCCCGTGACACATCTTCGATGACCATGTTTAGTTGAGGTAGGAGTGTCTTCCACCATAGAAGAGTGCTCCCCTTCAGCCAAAATACCTCCATGCAGACCTTCATGTGGATTCTATTGGAGGCTTCACACCTCCTTCCCTAGCACCACGTCGTCTACCTACACAACATCATATAACCATGATTACCTGCATGGAAAAATGTCAATTTCAATTAGGGATAGGTTATTAATCAAGTGATTAATACAATGAAAGGTGTAATGATCCCAAATTGCAGGGTTGAACCCGCTCTGATACCATATGTAACGTCCCCTCCATTACGAAAATGACTAGCGATCTGTGATAGGCAAATATTTGTTTTTTATTTGCATTAGGAATTTAAATCGTCACAACATAAATTAATAGCATTGCAAAAGACACATATTCAAAATCAATAACGACACAAAGCCAATGCTTTAACATAAATAACAATGACACATGATCAACACATAAACATAAATAGAGACGTAGTTCAACACATCACAATCAACTGAAGAAAATATAAATAATGATCATCCATGCCACTGAATATTAAAATAACTACCCGCCCAGCCTATCCTGCATGGTTAGTACCTCCATGACACATAAGCAACGCTCAAGCCCATGATTCATTTGATTGATTTTGACCACTTAAGTGTAAGTTGAGTAAAAGAATAATATCGGAGGATTAACAACAATCACAAGAGTATATGTATGTTCTTAGTTAGAGATGAAGATCTATTTATATCCGTCATTAGTACATGTCAAGTAATGTTCCTTCTAGGTGAAGTGTCATTATCAAGTGCTTCATCCAAATTTCAAGATAAGAAAGGTCAAATCATAACCAACACTAAGTAAAGGTTTCAAGTTATTTACATATTTAATTAAAGGACTATAGG